>VFFE01006784.1:574370-629492 GCA_008921705.1 Burhinus oedicnemus | reverse complement strand
AAAAAAAAAAAAAAAAAAAAAAAGAGATCCCTGCCAGCTCTACCCTTCAGACTACAGCTACTTTTTAAAAACCTATTTGGAATGCAAACTATAAGAGATGTGTGTTACCCTTGGTGCCTTTCCTTTGAGCCTCTGTGCATCTCTTCAGCATGTTCGGTCACTGGCAGTATGAGAAACTAATACATGAAAACCAGCCCTTCCCCTCAATCTCCAGGTTCCTGGCTGGAATGAATCAAGCTCAGATCTATAAACTGCTTAGACCTTCCAAGCACTATAGATTAAATGATGGCAATAGAAGCTTTGCTAGCTCCTGATTTTTATAGCTAAGTGTCCCTCTCTCAAGTCAGAAGCTGACAGTCCATACAGATATATGTGTTAATGCAGATTATTTCTAAGGCCCATTTGGGCTATTGGCCACGCATGTTAACTTGGAGTTTGACAGAGGCTGTCCTACCAAGGTAGAAAATGCATGTTTGCTTCTCCCTTATACCCCCCTCTCACTTAATCAACAACTACTTCTGTCAAAACAAGGCTGACCCTCTCCCTTCCTACCCCTCACCCATCCTTGGCAGGTCCTCTGTCTAGATGGTTTTAAATAAGATTTGGGATTTAAGTGTTATTTGGATTAACTCATTAGTGGGGCTCCGTTCTGGCAAGCCTGCTAATCTGTGGCAGTGGTGCATAGCACTGTGACAATATTACACTGAAAATGAGAAATCTAATGAGATTACTGTTTTATGCATTCAGACAGGGCCTGGGTGTTTGAATGGTCTGCAGGCACTTGGTATGAATCACAGTAGGCCCAGGAGGAGACAAAGTGACTGGACTGTAACACAGCACCCAAACACAAAGAAAGGAGATGGCAATGGTGCACAGAAGCGTCAGTAGCTTGGTTGTGGGGAATGGAAACGTCTCTGTCCCCATCAGTTGACTTTGTCTCAAAAGCATTCCCACATATTTCTTTTCCTAGGGATGGAGGAGGGCTGATCTGTGCCCAGGGGTTCACCTTGCAAGTTAGTCTTGCTCTTACTAGTGGTGATAGGGGAAGGTTTTATTGTTTGCTTTCACGGGGAAGGTGGCTGCTGATTCCCAAGTTCTTTTTACATCACACAGGGATGCAGTGCAAGATATGCTTGTTAATGTGTGTGACTACCAGACTGCTCCATTCTAAAACTATACCCACAAGATAAGTTGCCTGGACAAATTCCAGTTGTGCTTTTCCCTCTCAAAGGCATTGTTGTTTTTACTTCAGGTTTAAACAGAGAAGAGAGTGAGCCAATATCTGCAGTCCCCTTCAATTGCAGGGAGAGGGAGAGCTTTGCCTGGTTTCTTAGGTACAACTAGTAGAGCAAGGCAGTACCCAATACTGGGTGCATGGGCTTCTCATGCTCTATCACCCAACTAAAGCTTTTGCAGCCTTTTGTAGGTGACAAGGAGACAACTTCGGGAGAAGCTGAGAAGTGATGCACCAGGGCTGGGAGTCACTACTAAGTGCTGTCCTAGTCTGCCACCCAGTGCTGGTTTCTGGCACACAGAGCTGCTAACATGCTCCAGCACTGCAGATGGTACCTGGCATGTTCTGGACTGGCTCTTTCTGGACGCTGTTGGAATATTCCCTTCTGAGCTACTGAAACAGATATTCAGGTCCTGTTAGAAGTAAGAAATGTTTTAAAATTGACTGCTTTTGGAGAAGTGTGTGACGACTTCTTCAGATTCCTTTTTGAGTACTGTGGGCTCAGCAAGTAGGCAATGGCTCTTGGGTGTTCTGCACTTCACGGCTGACAGGCTAGTCTAGCTTCTGGTTTTATTGAGCCTTAAGCAAGAAAGGAAGGTTATTATTTCTGGTCTCATTTTTCCAGGATAGCTTAGGAACGATCAGAGCTGCACAATCTCTCAGCATGGTGCTGGATCCAAACCAAATACATCCACAAAATGTTGCTGAAGTTGGCAATAGTTTCCAAGCTGGCATCAGTGTGTCATCTTTATAAAAAACAGCTAACAGAGCTAGGGAGAGGTCATAATTCCTAAAGATACAATAAAACTGCTTGAACCCCAGAGAAGAAGGGGAGGAAGGAATATTTTCTTGAGAAAGCAAGAATGGCTAACAGTGCTGTAGGGCTTGGCTATTCCAGGGAGAAGATGGAAGATGATGGTGCAGATGACAGTTTTCATTCACGCAACTCATCATGTCCACAAAACCATCCTCCTATTACAAGACTGAAAGTGCTGCTGGGGGAAAAGATGATGGTTTATAAATTCTTTTCACATAAAATCTGGGGTAGATAATTTAGGAAATTGTTTTGATTTTTTTCAAAGTGAGTTTTGTGTATTTATTTTTTTTAATAAAAAAGATGTCTGTCACTTCATCATTGAATAAAAAGTAGTAATTGAGTAGCGTCACTGACAAAATAGAAACTGTATGCACAAACCGATAGCTTTAATTGGGTAAATGAGGTAAAAATCCAGCACAATGTTAGAAACTGCTGTTTGTCTGACTTAATAAGCAATAGTCAGTTGTTGTTTGTAATGGCATGGACTAAAGCTGCCACACCAGTGTTTTATCAGCTAAAGAATTTAATAGAGCAGCAGCCTTTGTGACTGTGGCCTGACAGTCAGCCTTGACAATGCTGCCTGGATTTATCTAGGTGACCAGATATATTGAGATTTCACTCTGCAGTGTGGGGCGTGGTGGAGGGGATGAGTGGTCATTTTTCTTTTAGTAGTAAGATAGTTTTTGCTGCCAACTGAAAAGGAAGAGGCAGAGAAGAAAGAATGTGATGAGGTGGCTTTGTTTTGAAGTGTGTGAGGTGCAGAGAGCAGACATAATATACAAAAAGGTGAGTACAGAAGGAGAAGATGAAAAACAAAGCCATATTTACTCTGAAGGGTGCTTTAATGCCATTAATATGTATTGTAAATCTTTAAATGCTCTGTTATTCAAGCATTATATTAAGTGGAAGGGAAAAAAAACCCCACTGGTACTGATTTGCATTTTGTTATTAATTCATAGTAAAACAGAGGAAAAATTGTCAGCAAGGTGCCTTAGTGAATCTTTATATAATAGTAACAATTTATGTATGGGAAGCAAATACTTAAAAAAATGAGTAAAATGAATAGAAATGTAATTCAGAGCAGCACTAGCACTTCATCTTCATGTAATGGTATGGGCAAAGCCTGAATTCCAACACTCTGCAGTGAATTATGGGACATGGTAGAGCTTGCAGGACTGCAGAAATAAAACACGATCAGTTATAATGTCCCATTAGGAAAAGGTGATGTAATGAATTCTTCTTTCATGGCCTAGCAATGACACATTTCATTTGCTAGGTTATTTACCCTCTGGATAAAATTCATAATCTCTCTCATAATATGAAAATATCTCCTTAGATACATTTGTGAGGGAATCTCATTAGAAGGTTTCGCTGAATGTATTTTTTGTCAGAGTTTTAAAGGCAGTGAGCTTCATCAACAGGGAAGCTGGATGGGGAGCCAGAATACCTGGGTTATATTCCTGACTCCACTGCTGCACGACACGGGGTGAGCACCCTCAGTCGCTGAGACTCTTTCCCATGACTCTTCCGATTCCATCTGTCACAGGTCAGCTGGCATAGCAAAGATTCACTTATTTAAGCTGCCTAAACCAAACCCAGCTCATTCTGGGTGAAATGTGTTGGAGCCATTTAGCCTGTAATCTTCAGTGGGAGAGGTGATGCATGGCTGTGGAGAGGCCTGAGTACTACTAGCTATGGTTAGGAGAGGACAGGTGTCCAGAGCTGTAAAGTATCACCTCCTTGAGACAAGGTGTTATATGTGCAGGAAGGCACAGACTCCATCGCTGAACTCAGCTAGGATTTCTGGATGCTCCAGGAAAGCTGTCACTAATGTGGTCATTTTCTTTTGGCTCAGTGCATAGGTTGAGATGTTACAAAGAAGACTGGCTTGCATGGGCTAAGTTTGGAGCTATCATGCATGAAAAAAATTACTCTTTAGTGGCTTGGCTTACTCTCATATTCTTCTGGAGTAAGGAAACAAGAGTGAACAAGATGCTGTTCAGTAGAGAGAACTGCTTTTAAAAGAAAGCTATTTTAATTTGATCTTTTTTTAAATTCTGAAAGGAGGCTTGAGAATTCTTAAAAAACTCACCTGGAAACACAGTTGGCTTGCTGGTTTAAAACAATACATACAAATTACCCCAGAATAGGCCTTGCAATTTCTCATACTATGTAGCATATCTGTCTCTACTAATAGGTATCTGCTAGCACATCTCTACAGGTCTGTAAATATTCAAGATTTAGCTTTAATGAAAAATACTGCCTCTCTATAAAGAAAAGGTAACAGTTTATATGCAAATGTTACGGTGCTATCTTTTTAGTTATCTTAGTTTTTAAAAAAATCAAACCATGGCCTTCAGTCCTATTTAAATGTAATAAAATAAAAAAATCACTTTCTCTCCAGAGATCCAAAAAGCTGAATACATTTTGCTAGCTGATTGATGCTTTTCCATTTATTTTTAAATGTAATTTTCCCTGGGTAAGGAATTGTTCTCTTGAATGTCAAGAAGGAAATATTTCCCAAATCATAGGCTTGGATTGGCTGGCTTGAGCCTAATGAGATAGCTCTGTTGAGAGGGGGTAGGCTGGGGAAGCAGAGAACGGAGTGATTTGTCACGCTGGTTTTCCAGCCATTGCTAAAGAGCTGCTTTGTAATGCCAGCCTGCCAAATCTCCTGGCCACAATCAAATTACTCCCTCCGCATGCACGCACATCCACACCCTCGCCCTTTAGATCTATCACTGACAGAATAGTTATTAAACAAAAACTCAGCCCGGGGAATTATTAATCGCCAGGCTTCATTTCTTTATCAAATGTTGTGGCCCGAAGGGAGAGCTCTTTAAGCTTTCAGAAAGACCGTAGCACATTAATCACTGGAGGGAAGCAGGGTGTGGGCTTGGCATTTGTAATACTTGTCAGATCAGAAATAGGAGATACAGAGATCAAAAGAGATGTTTATGACTTGGAGGTGAAAGGGTTTCACTTTTCCTGCTCTTCTTTGTGTCCTCTTTTTTTTACTGTTTGTTTTGGGATTTTGTTTTTGGTTTTGCTTTGTTGGTCTTGTCCCAGAACTTACACTAACTCTGTTGCTATACCTCTGCCCACACACTGTCCAGGAAGAGAAAGGCCATGTGTTAGGCATGCACCTTTCTGTGTACCCAGTAGCAAAACAGTGGTCACTGCTTTTGAGTGCCAGCCTGTTGTAGTGCTGCACTTGTCCACGCCCCAAACTGTGGTCAAAGTTGGGAAGCTGGGGGTACTTAGGTGCTTGTCTGTATAAGCTAACTAAATAGAGGTACCCAGCACTGAAGATAGGCCCTGAAAAACATGCCTGACTTCTCTGAAGTTCAATATTGGGTTCACTATTACATGCAACAAATATATATACACTACACTTTTAAAAAATTACTACAATCACAGCAGCTCCAGACCATCTATAAGCCAGATTAAGCTGATACTGTAGGCTGCCTGTGGCTGGAAGCACTTACCCTGTGATTAGTTAAAGCATTAATTAACATTGACCTTGTTCACTCTAATCCTGAGACCTTTAGCCCCTGTACTATGTGGGGAGGTTGTTACTCCTGGCAGGGTACCTTGTGAGGGATGTAATATAAACTGCTGTTCAGTGGACATGTTTTTCCTCATAAAAGGATGCTGTATCAACTGAAGTGAATAGCCTTTATTGTAACGCTTCAGCAATGCTGCACTTTGCATTCTGGATTCTTGCTCAACCATCTAAAGAGTTTCTTCAAACTACTGATGTTGAGAGGTGGGTTTGCTAGTACAAGTCATCCCCACTAGTATACATAAACTTTTCTGCAGCAGAAAACTTCCTGATTTACTAATGCCTTAGCTTGAAATATGTAATAGTTTTAGCATATATTGTAACCATACATCCACTTCCAACGTGACCTGGAGCTAATTAACAAAACAGCTGGCATCTTCAAAATAATACATATCTATAAAAATATGTACTTAGAGAAAGTGTATGAGTGTATGAAATCTGTAAGAGCATGAGTGGGTAAAATCAACTTAGAGATTTTGTAAATAAATACTGGCTTCCCCTCTCTTTGATAAGATTGCACCTTGAGTTTTGTTGCACTAATTTCCTATCAGAACTATCTGGGATTTTGGCTGCATGAGAGAGCTGCAGGTATCTAGAACCTCCCTGTCTCACAGGAGCACTTGAGTGGAACAACAAAATCTTTAATTCGTTGGTATATGTGAGAGGTTGTAGTAGGGATCCCAAGCTCATTGGAGAATGGGCTGTGTGTTAACATGCATTTATACCGTGGCTGGCACACCGCCTGGTTTTGTACAGCCCTGCTGTTAGCTGGAGCCTGTAGGCATTACTGTAATATAAATATTCTGGAAGAATAATAGGGCTATTTGTGGCTCTTGAGGGCAGCTAATGTGGCTGGTGTGCAGCATGTTTTTCAAGCCTTCATCTCTTATTTTTCCAAGCATTCAGCAAGAGAGAAGAAACAAACCACATTTCTGTGCACAGACAGAAGGAATGTGAGGAGGGATGGATCACATCAAACGGATTTTGAAAGAGCCACAAAACACTTGTTGCGTGTTGTCCCGACACTGCAATATGATATTTGCATTGTGATGTTGTATCAATATGTGAGACGATCTGTCTTCTTGGGAGTCTCATGTCTGGCAAGGCAGTTCCCAACTCAGAGGCTCACTTCTTTTAAAGGAATTTTGTCTGTACATGTGTAAACAGCAGCCAGTTCTTTGTGATCTCCAGAGCAATCTGTGTAGATTTAAGCACTGAAAAACTTGAATCACCTGCAATTCCACAGGCGAACCATTCAAATGATTAGTTGTACTCCCAAGTATATCATCATATACTGAAAAGCATATCAGCCCACCACTGTGAATAACTATCAGGCAGTCTTCCTAATGAACAGCATGGCAAAAGAAAGTGTATAGGCTAAGAATAATACTCAGTGAGTCTGGTTTGTTTGTCAAGAACACCCTGAAACATCCATACCTTTGGATAGACTTTGCACAGCAGGAACTGTCTCTGTGTGTTTATTGTTAATTGAATCCAGCACTGAAGGAATTGCTTCTAGGTCATTAAATGTGTTATCGCTCGTGTGATACCTTTATTGGCTGTTTTTTAGAGGAGGTGGAGGCAGCAGTAAACCAAATTAGTTGTGTCACCGTTTTTATCCCCAGTTTAAAATCTTGTGAGAAAGATCATGCAGATGTCATAATTCCCTAACTCTTGAAATACACTCCTTTGAACTGTTTTTCCTGTGTTTATCACGGAATATTGCACCTAGTACTCAGAGAATCTCAGAATTAGTGGGATTTGAGTTAGGATTATGCAGTAAAATGGGAATTATTAGAAGAGAAACTCTGCGTAGTAAGTAGCACATTCTCTTTTGTTCCATCAAAGCTGTTTTCCCACCTTTCTGTGAGGAGCTGTAGGTGAGTTTCTTCATGAGTGACTGTAGTCAGGGTTTACATGCCTCGAACAGCTCAGAAAACTAATAGATCCCAGGAAGCTGTGGAACTTAAATATGTATTTGGTCATGAACGTTTTAAATTAACAACATATTTGCTTCCTTTATCTCTGTCCTAGTTTGCTTTGTATCTGAAGAATTTAACAACAGCTTCCTTGGGCTCGGTGCTTTCCTTGCATCAGACTACCTCAGGTCTGCTGCTCCACCATGACTGTTTTCAGGCTATGTCCCCCTATGGTTGAGCTTAGGTAATTTACCCTTCTTTCAGAGCAGAGTATGTGACCTGAAATGCCACTACAATTACTGAATGATAAGATCTTGCACACAGGCTGTTACTCCTGAATAGCTGATAAACGGTAACACGCATATAGGGCACTCAGACAGGCTCAGCATTTCCCACAACAGCAGTGGGATCTGCACTTTTCAGGTAAGGATGTGTCATGGGCCTGTGAGGCTGAGACAGTGGGTAGGTGGCTGAGGATAAGGAATTAGAGAAGCTTTGGGGCTGGGCAACAGAAAATTTGCTTCTAAAACGTTTTTTAAATTTAAACCTCCACTGTATGTTTAATGGTCTTGATACAGGCTTAGCTGCAGACTTCGAAGATCTTTCCTAGTGTCTACAACAAAACTATCTGCCTTATATTAATTGGTTCCTGGTAGAACCAGCCTTGAATTATGGTTAAAAGCAGGGTTATGTCAGGATCTGTCTGCTTCCAGAGTTTCAGTTTCAGTGTAGGTCTCTGTCATCCAAGCCTAAATCATTAATCCTAATGACAGCTGTTAACAGTCACTTCACTGATTTTATTTTTCCTCTCAGAAGACCTGTATTTTATATTCATATATATGAATATATTTCTACACATATATATTTAATATATATTGTAGCTATAAATATATATGTATAAATTGACTCTAAAGCATAAGTTACTTCACAGTGGAGAAGATACTTATAGATACTACTATACTTAAAGATGCTACTGTGATGCAGAGGTAACATTCTGCTGTTCCTTTTGACAGAAATACAGAGTCAGGAATAATTCTCAATGTTAATACCTTCTCTTCGCGTCTGTTGATTTTGTTATGGTAACACTTAGCAGACCAACTTGAGATAGAATCCTTGTTATAGTTAGTGCTGCAGAGACATCTAGCAAGACAGTCCTCACCCTGCAATGCAAACAAGGGTTAGCAGAGGACAGAGGAAGGAAGAGATCCTTTTGTGTCACCAAGCAGGTGAACAAGAGTCAGAAACAACACTCCCTGGGACAATGTATGCTCTACCGGAGCCTTACATTACCACTGGCATTGTGATACAGCTCTTTTTCTACTCATTTGATGGGACACCCAGCAGCCACATCAGGATTTTTTTCATTTGTTCTATTATCACTTTTGTATTGCCACTGATTTATCTTCAGCTACTCTAAGACCCTGTGTAAAGGCTGGACTCTACATTACAGCAGCTGTGAACAAGGTGAAATGGCGCTGAGCACATGCCAAGGAGCTGTCTTGCACAGAATTACAGAAAATAAGGTGAGGAAGTGTTTTTGAGTACTCATAACCAGAACGGGGTCTGCTTCACCTAACTTACCCTGCCTGCCTTACGTGTTATTGAGGAACGGTAGAGACTCCCAGACCTCTGCATTCAATCCATCCCACTGCTTCACCAATCCTTATGTTAGAAAATGATGTTCCTTTAACTTCCCCTTGCTTTAAGTTGAGCCATTACTGCTTGTCATACCCACCTACTCTTTTTTTTTCTTTTATAACTATTTTATCTGTTATCTTGACTACCTTCAGTTTATTTTTCTGTTTACATAACAACTGCAATTCCTTTGCTTTTCCCTTATGCCCATGTATTTTAGCTCTCTGCTTATTCTTACCACTCTACTCTGGAACAGTTCCAGTTGAGCCACATTTTTCTTGACCTCTTGCTAATACTGCTTGGCTGGGAGCTGGGACTGAGGGAGGGAGTGGGAATCCTATGTTAGAGAAACCACTGATATCAAATTTTGCAGAAAGTGGGGGGAGAAGGGAGGGAAAGAAAAAGTGGAAGAAAGTGGCCAGAGACCTCCTGTAAGTCCCAAGTTTCAGGGTAATTTCCTGATATGAGGTCAGAGGATTTAGCACTGAGAAGTGCAAAATAATGCACTTAACCTACACACAAGTATGTATGTATGTACATGCAGGGATTGTTTTACTGAGCTGCAACCTCTCCGGGGAAACAAAAGATGTCAACGAAGACATCATCTCTGTGTGTAGACCTTGTAAAAAAAACAACAGCAAAAATGTCAGATTGTATGAAAGAGGGAAGAAGAATAATGTAAAACATATTAAAGTAGGATTACATCAATTGGTGTTGTAGCTCCAGCTAAACTACTGCATTCAGTTCTGGTTGCTTCATTTCTAAATGGCCATTGCAGAGACCAAGCCAGATAAGAGCCCAACAAAATTATTAAAGACACAGCATGGAGGAATGGGAGAGTCTATGCCAGATGAAGTTAAAAAAAGACTAGGATGACTTAATTTGAAAAGTGCAAAGTAATAGAGAATGTAAGAGACAAGAGATAATGAATTCCATTCTCTCCCATGGCCTAAATGCAAGTCAGCTCTTGATGAAATAAAAAGGCACAAATTTAATATGGATCAAAGGAAATTTTGTTCTCAGTGCAGCATAACAGCCAGATATCTTGGCCTGACTTTTGTGTGCCTGGCACAATTCAATGCAAGACACAAGTACAGCAGTATTTTTAAACTACTTCTGCTCCTTTCCGATAAGAGGATCATTGCTCTGTGTCCTGGGCCAGGTCTGCTCCTCCAGCACAGCAGGGTGCAAACTAAAAGGGTCATTGGGTGGCCAGTGTGCCCATACTGCTCAGGACTGAGCTATTGCTGACCACTCCAGTGCTGCTGCTACAGAAGTGCTTCATTTTTCATTAACTCCTGCTGTAGATAATCCTGCTTTGCAGGATTACTACTTGTTAGATTTGCAGTGCACTTCCCTAGCCGTAGGTTTCTCGCACTCTCAAATGTGCCTAAGTTGAGTAAACAGATCTTTCGAAGCAAGTGCTTTTTCATGTTGCGTTTATGTAGAGATAAACAGCGTTTTTCACCTTTTGTTATTGTCTGAACAATGTAAGCACAAATATTGCTGAGGATCACAATGCCTCATGTATCTCGGGAATACATTATCCATCAAGAGTAAAACAGAGGTAGAAGGGGGGAAAAATTCTTAATAGTTGCATCTCTTACTTATTTCATGACTTAGCAAAACTGCCTCCCCATGAGCTAATCTGTGTAGCTCTGTGTGGCCACTGTCTCCAGTTATTTATCTTGATGCAGCTAATATGGCTAGTACCCAGAATAAGCCAGCTAGTTTGAGAACAGCTGAGATCAGGGAAATAAATCTTCAGATGATACCAGTTTAAAGGAGAGGAGAATTGAAATCAAGAGGAATTTGGTGGACTTCCTTGAAGTTTCTCCATTTACATTTACAGTACTGTAATAATTTTGTGGTTGTTTGAAGCTCCTTTTCCATCAAAAAATTCTTCCTGTCATCTTGGGAGAATCTCTCTAAAGCTACCCGAGTGGGCTTTGGCTCTTAGGTTTTAATTAGGCTCAAGAAAGGATTCTCTTAATTAGGGCTCCTGATTGAAGGAGCTCTAGGATCATTTCATGATTAGGATTAGGAAGGAATTAACTCCCTAAGTTCTGGTTTTCTGGCTGTCTATGGTACCCTGCCAGAATCCAGTGCTAATTGCTTCATGAACAGAAGGGATAGCGCAGCACCGTCTGGCAGTGGAAGCAGGCACTGGTCCTTCCTTGTGCATCGTGGAGACCCCTTTGGACAAATGAACAGAGCCTTTATTATCATAGCATGGCTGGTTCTATCACCATGTCCTTGTCTATACATAGAAGTTATTGGGCAGTGACCAAGAGCATGAATTTGAACTGCGTTAGCAAAGCTGCACCAGTGCATGCAATTAGAGGGCTGCTACTTCACACAAAAACATATACTGTACCTCAAGCACCAGGAGAGGATTTACTGCAAAGTATGTTGTAAGCACTAAATTTACAGTCATATATGTAATACACTTTTATGGAGTTCTGTCTCTGTTGATAGGTAGGAAAGGGCAACTAGGGGAATGTCTGCAAGGGAGCTCTCATGCCAGTTGTGAGAGTGGCCTGGCTAAGAGGAGGCTGGACAACTCTGTAGATGTGGCAGGGCACCCTACGAATGTGTTAAGGAATAAAGAAGGAAGACACATCAGTTAACTCTAGGCTTTCTACTCCACATGTAAAACTACTTTTATGTGGCTCAAGGGAACCAAGTGTGTTGCAGAACCAGGAATAGAGGGTTTCTTTACCAAGAAAGGTGCAGGCTGTTGATAAATTTGAAGACTTTGGTGGCACGAGGAAGAGAGTGATTTAAGTAGTGAAAATACCAGGTATTTGAGGAACTCTCTATATTCAGGTGATCAAATCTGCTAAGAAATCAGTAAACTGAAAGAGCCTTATCTAATTGCTTGTAGGGAGAAGAAAAAGGTTGAATTCTGTATTGTCAAAAACACAGGCTAAGGCCTTAAAGCTGCGCTTCATAGAGGTAATAGCGTTTCTGAAAAAAGTGTCATTTGAAATGGTCATTCTCCAGGAACTTAGACTATTCAGCTAGAGGAAAGCATTTGAAGGAAAAACAGTCAAAGTGCAATACCAGAGAATGAATGGAGTTCTGGGTTTAATAGACAGTGGGATTATTCAAGTAAACGTGATATAGAATAAGGTTATAAAGGGGACACGGCAATAATAATAACTGAGGTTAAACAATAAAACAATGCCAGAACCAAAATTAGATTTTACATCTGCATATGCAGGTACAAAAAGGGCGTATGTCTGGTTGCTCATGAAAATGCATTTATGTATTGGTAGATAAAGCACTTTTCATAATGGTATGACATACTAAAACTCAAAAGTTTGGGGTAGGGATTGGGCTTTGAAATCACTTTAATTGAAGTTACTAAGCTTTCAAAAATACACAGTATCAGGCAGACACTGTTTTTTAATGTGGTTCAACCAGACCAGCTTCAAAAATCTCTGTGCACTTTGTAACACAGCCCCCATAACTATTTACGATTGAGTGAGATGATTTCCCCTGGCTCACAAATCAAATTGCAGTGGCAGAACTGGGACCAAGGCAGAAGAATTAAAACTCTCAGCACTGCTTATTCTTGCCACTAGATCAAACTCTTGCTTCCACACTTCAGCACAGTACAGCCTTCATTAGGAAAAACCACTTTAAACAAACAGATGAAGTGCACATAATATTTTTATTCCTCAAAATCTGGAATACTATATGCCATTAACATTGAGTCATTGAAATTGCTCCAAAATGAAATATTATAGTGTGTTGTGCCAATGCCTTTAAAGTCTTTGTGTTAAGGTTTCAACAAGAAAAACCAAAACAAAACTCCAAACCTGAAATTTCCAGTCTAGGCATCACATTTCAGTCCTAATGCAAGGGAAATATCAGAGTATTATGAGCCATCATGTCCACACACAGAGGGAGATAAAAGTCTAAAGTCGACAAAGATCAGACTGCAAATAGGATGCACATTTAACTGAAGATAATTAACCACTGGAACAGATGGTAAAGGAATGTGGTAAATTAATCGCCTAGAGTCTTTAAATCAAGATTGGATGTCCTTCTTTCTAAAAGAGATGGCACGGTTCAGCTATAAATTATTGGGCTTGATGGTGGTATCGCTGGGTGAAATGCTCTGGACTGTGTCATATGCAGGAGGTCAGAGTTGATGAGCATAATGATCCATCCCTCTAGACCTTGCTATCCATGAATCCATTATGTTAGCTTGAAAAGTTTTATATTTTAACAAAGCAGTTACAGACTGTTAGGTTCACAGTGTGCAGCTTTAGAAGTTTCTAAATACTCTTTCATTCTATGTTGTAAAGGGTCTGAATTAATCTTGTTAATATTGTTTAAAAGCATGCAAGTGTAAAATATGAACATGCTTTGTTTTTGACGCATTGATTCCCATATCTCACTAAAACAAAAAATAGTCTTCAGGCAAACATTGATTGTGTATTCCCCCACATGTTCATTGCCCCAGCCCTGGGGTCGGTAGATGGTAGAAAATTTCCTTCTCCATCTCTTTCTTTCCTTCTCTTGAGCAATATGAAGGAAGTGGTGTGTCCTAGGGTAACCAGGGGCTCATCATACTGGGATATCTCCACTTTTGATTGCTTGAAGAGTTCTGTGACAGAGGACTACTCCATTGCTCATGGCTGTGGCAAGACTCTGGTCTACTGCTCCTAGTCTGCTCCTTTTTGTCGAAGTACCAGCCTACCATTTGTCGCTTCACAGTGTGTGCCGGTTTTGGCTGGGATACAGTTAATTTTTTTCATAGTAGCTAGTGTGGGGCTATGTTTTGGATTTGTGCTGAAAACAATTTTGATAATACAGGGATGTTTTAAATACTGCTGAGAAGTGCTTACAAAGAGTCAAGAGTCTGCTTCTCACACCACCCCACAAGCAAGTAGGCTGGGGGTACACAAGAATCTGGGAGGGGACACAGATGGGAAAGCTGACCCCAACTGGCCAAAGGGATATTCCATACCATATGAGGTCATGCTCAGCTTATAAGGCTGGGGGAAGAAGAAAGAAGTGAGGAACATTTGGAATTATAGCATTTTGTCTTTCCAAGTAGCCATTATGGGTCAGGATTAAAGGGAGGGCAGGGACAGGTGATGTTACACTGGGGGTCTGCTACAGGCCACCTGACCAGGAAGACCGAGTGAATGAGGTCCTCTATAGACAGATAGAAGCCACCTCACATTCACAAGCCTTGGTCATCATGAGGGACTTCAACCACCCTGATATCTGTTGGAAGGACAACACAGCAGGGCATAAGTAATCCAGAAAGTTCCTGGAATGCGTTGATGATAACTTCCTTCTCCAAGTGACAGAGGAGCCAACCAGGAGAGGTGCCATGCTAGACCTTGTTCTCACCAACAAGGAGGGGCCGGTGGGGAATGTGAAGCTCAAGGGCAGCCTTGGCTGCAGTGACCATGAAACGGTAGAGTTCAAGATCCTTAGGGCAGTGAGGAGGGCGCACAGCAAGCTCAGTACCCTGGGCTTTGGGAGAGCAGACTTTGGTCTCTTCAGGGATCTGCTCAGTGGAGTACTGTGGGATAAAGTCCTGGAGGGAAGAGGGGCCCAAGAAAGCTGGTTAATATTCAAGGATCACCTCCTCCAAGCTCAGGAGCGATACATCCTAACAAAGAGAAAGTCAGGCAAAAAAGCCAGGAGGCCGGCACGGATGAACAAGGAGCTCCTGGACAAACTCAGACAGAAAAAAGGAAGCCTAGAGAGGGTGGAAGCAAGGACAGGTAGCCTGGGAGGAATACAGAGAAATTGTCCGAGCAGCCAGGGATCAGGTTAGGAAAGCTAAAGCCCAGATAGAATTAAATCTGGCTAGGGACTTCAAGGGCAGCATGAAAAGCTTCTACAGGTACATCAGCAATAGAAGGAAAACTAGGGAAAATGTGGGCCCACTCAGGAAGAAAACGGGAGAGCTGGTCACCCGGGATATGGAGAAGGCTGAGGTACTCAATGACTTCTTTGCCTCAGTCTTCACCAGCAGGTGCTCTAGCCACACTGTGCAAGTCACAGAAGGCAAAGGCAGGGACTGGGAGAAGGAGAAACTGCCCACGGTGGGAGAAGATCAGGTTTGAGACCAGCTGAGGAACCTGAAGGTGCCCAAATTTATGGGACCTGATGAGATTCATTTGTGGGTCCTGAGGGAAATGGCAGATGAAGTTGCCAAGACACTATCCATCATACTCGAGAAGTCGTGGCAGTCTGGCGAAGTTCCCGCTGACTGGAAAAGGGGAAACATAACCCCCATTTTTATAAAGGGAAAAAAGGAAGACCCAGGGAACTACAGGCCGGTCAGTCTCACCTCTGTGCCCAGCAAGATCACGGAGCAGATCCTCCTGGAAACTCTGATAAGGCACATGGAAGATAAGGAGGTGATCAGTGGGCGCCAACATGGCTTCACTGAGGGCAAATCGTGCCTGACAAATTTGGTGGCCTTCCACGATGACGTTACAGCATTGGTGGATAAGGGAAAAGCGACTGACATCATCTGCCTGGACTTGTGCAAAGCATTTGACACTGTCCCACACAACATCCTTGTCTTTAAATTGGAGAGACATGGATTTGATAGATGGACTAGTCAGTGGATAAGGAACTGCCTGGACGTTCACACTCAAAGAGTTTTGGTCAACGGATCGATGTCCAGGCGGCGAGCAGTGGCAAGTGGCGTTCCTCCGGGGCTGGTACTGTGACTGGTACTGTGACTGGTACTGTTTAACATCTTTCTTGGCAACATGGGCAGTGGGATTGAGTGCACCCTCACCAAGTTTGCCGACAACACCAAGCTGTGTGGTGTAGTTGACATGCTGGAGGGAAGGGATGCCATCCAGAGGGACCTGGACAGGCTCGAGAAATGGGCCTGTGTGAACCTCATGAAGTTCAACAAGGCCAAGTGCAAGGTCCTGCACCTGGGTCGGGGCAATCCCATGCACAAATACAGGCTGGGCAGAGAATGGCTTGAGAGCAGCCCTGAGGAGGACTTGGGGGTGTTGGCTGATGAGAAGCTCAACATGAGCTGGTAATGTCCGCTCACAGCCCAGAAAGCCAACCACATCCCGGGCTGTATCAAAAGAAATGTGGCCAGCAAGTGGAGGGAGGTGATTCTGCCCCTCTGCTCAGCTCTCGTGAGACCCCACCTGGAGTACTGTGTCCAGCTCTGGAGCCCCCAGCATAAGAAGGACATGGACCTGTTGGAGCAGGTCCAGAGGAGGGCCACAAATATGATCAGAGGGCTGGAGCACCTCTCCTATTGGGACAGGCTGAGAGAGCTGGGGTTGTCCAGCCTGGAGAAGGGAAGACTCCAGGGAGACCTTATTGAAGCCTTCCAGTACCTAAAGGGAGCCTACAGGAAAGATGAGGAGGGACTTTTTATCAGCGAGTGTAGTGATAGGATGAGGGGTAATGGTTTTAAACTGAAAGAAGGTAGATTTAGATTAGATATTAGGAAGAAATTCTTTACTGTGAGGGTGGTGAGACACTGGAGCAGGTTGCCGAGAGAAGTTGTGTATGCCTCATCCCTGGAAGTGTTCATGGCCAGACTGGATGGGGCTTTGAGTAATGTGGTCTAGTGGAAGGTGTCCCTGCCCATGGCAGCGGGGTTGGAACTAGATGATCGTTAAGGTCCCGTCCAACCTAAACCGTTCTATGATTCTATGATTATGTGTGATGGAGCCCTGCTTTCCTGGAGATGGCTGAACACCTGCCTGCTGATGGGAAGTAGTGAATTAATTCCTTGCTTTGCTTTGCTTGTACGCACGGCTTTTCCTTTACTTATTAAACTGTTGTTATCTCAACCCACAAGTTTTCTTATTTTCACTTTTCTGATCCCTCCATCCCATCAGGGGAGGAGTGAGCAAGCAGCTGTGTGGTGCTTAGTTGCTAGCTGGGGTTAAACCATGACAGTGTTAGGTCAATGAATATGCTTGTAGTATCTTTTATGTGAGATGTGTGGACTGGAATTCAGGTGCCTAAATACAGGCATCTAGTACTGTCTCAGATGTTCTTGAACATCCTGCCTGACTTCAGCTGCTGCTGTGAAGGATGAGGTTCTCTAGCCCCATAGTCATCTGGAGCAGTATATCTTGACAGATATATTGTTTTGTAAAATGTTTTGGGATCATTCCTTAATATATCTTCAACATTTGAGATCCTGAAGCACTCTGTGAGAGTTATATATAGAAAATGTTGGGTTCTCCCCTCTTGTTACAGGACAAGGTTATCAAGACATGGTTAGTGATGTTGGGGGTCTCTGGTTTCTAACATTCAACTTTTCACCAAAGAGACATTTGAAGAGTCAAAGAGAGATTGCTGTGCCCTTTGTAAGTCCTAAGCTGTACGCTCCATGGTAGAGACACCCCCAAATTATCATTTGCTTCTTAGAAATCTTTGTCCTAGTGAATTTTCATTGTCATTCCATGCACATGTTAACATCTTTTGTGATTATGAGGAACAGCCTTGCATGTCTACAAGGCAGTTTTTAGTCAAGCACCAGGGAAATAACATTTTGAACATCTAGCCCCCTAATGCTGCTTAAATTAAATCAGTTTCTCTCCTCTCCTTTCTCTTTTCTTAATTCTGATTGACCCTCTGTACTCACTTAAATTACATTAATTTTCTGTCTTCATCTGTTCTCAAAGTTTATAGTCCCTTGGTTAGATAACCATAAACAGTCAGCTCTTCTCAAATATAACCAAGATGAAAGCTGTGTATGTAAATCTGGCAGCAAAGTGGTATTTTTGCCCACTCTTGAACTGTAGATATATTTCTTCAGTAATGACTGAACAATAAATCATCATTTTCACTTTTTCAATCCCCACATAAATATGTAAACCAAAACCGCAACAAATATTTTTGCTGCCAGCTAGCTATTACACTTAAACACCTGAGAAAGCCAGATTATATCTGTGAACAACTGTACCTGCTGATTCCTTCCATGTTTTTAAGAGTAGTTCTCTTTCATTTGCATCACAATTAGAAGTTGTACAATAGAGCACTCGGAAAGAAAGGCCATTGAGTCAACTTCCATCCACTGTATACTGTATAACATCTGTGATCTCTTGCTTAGGTATATAATAATCTAATCTGCCCTGTACTACTTCAGGCTCATGTATTTTCTGAATCCCACACATACTCCTACACATGCAGCTGTGTTCAGCTTTGTGGTGGATCCCACAGGTCTGTGCAGGCAAATACGTGGATACTGTTAAAGAAGTTTCTTCACCCCGCGTTTCCCATAGCAGAGTTTCAGGCAATAATCCAAGGAAAAAAAATATTTTATTTGAATGGTACAGCAGTATGGACAGGCCGGGCTGGGTGCCTTCAGAGAGGGACCCAGAACCAAGAAATTTCTGGGCAATTATACCTTTACGATCTATGCATCTGCCCCTCACATGTTCTTCATATGCGCCACCTGGTCCAATAATAATTTGTGATCTGGGGTCTTCTTATTTCTTACTGGATTCTTTGTCTGTCCCCAGGCGGGCCGTTAACTGTTCTTATCTTTGCAAGTTGCATCCTCCACTGACAGTAGTAGCTTCCTTATCTCATGCTTTGTATCAGTCTCAGGGCCTTATTTTATGTAACTAAGTAGAGGTTCAAAACAAGTTCAATTTATCTAGGTGAAAGTTCATGGTTTGCGGCCTAAGGCTTCAGCAATTTAGGTACTTACACTAAGTGAGTTCTATATAAATAGTACATCAGTGCAGCCTAGCATTAAATGATTAACTCTAATTGATTAGTTTTATTTAAACTGAACCACTAATATTCCCTATTCCTTTACAGGTACATGGATTTACCTATTGCAGGTGATGCATGGATGTGCTGTAAAGGATGCTGTGTTCAAGCTCCCTCCACACCACTTGAAAGCACAGCATTGCTAACTAAGGGTAAACTTATCTCATCTTCCCACATCTTTCCAAGGCCATTGCTGGCTGCAGTATTCATTGCTACTTCAGGTCCTGTGGGAAGGGGTGAAATCAAAGCCACGGACCTCTGCACAAGGTTTGCTGTGGGCTCCATTTTGTTGATGACAACCAACAGGGCTACAGCATGGCTTCTTGCGGCAGCCCACGGAGAAAGGCACTAGGTCTAACACTCCGTAGGGCTTCAGGAGTGAAGCTCTCCCATCTTTGCTTGTAATTATTTAAGCACTGCACCAGTATGGGTTGTGGGTTTTAAGTAAACAGGTCTGTGGCGCCCATCCAGACTTCATGTACATGTATAACTGATGGCCTCATTTCTAGGCGGCCTTCTTTTAAGAGTCTACATCAGCAGCTCTCTGCATGGCAGTCTATTTTCTCTGACCAGTTTCCTAAGGCTGCTTTTTGCTCACTCTCCCCTAGTTCTCTCCTTCCACACTGCACTTTCCCTCACAAAAATTCCTCAGCAAGCTCTATTCTCTAACCCACTTCAGACCCTAACAAGATGCTTTTCACCTATAAAAACAAGACACTTGGTCACTTGTCCCACTTTAAAGTACTTTGTGTAACACTCTTGTTCCATACTGCACATTAGCTGCCTTTTACATTCCCTGCTGCACCTGCGTCTCTCTCTCTGCCCCCAGCACCCAGCCAGATGGGAAGCTGTATCCATCCCTCTCTCACACACACAGAAACCTGCATGCATAGTCTGGTCTTGCTGTCAGATAGTTCCACCACAAAGCTCTTCCCTTTAAGTTAGATTAGATGTCCCAGGGATTTGGCAGACTCATGCTCTCTATTTTCACCCACCCAGTCCCCTTTTTAAAATTCAGTACTCCCAACAAATGTAAAGATTGATCGAAGCTAATCTCCGTTTCATCTCATTTTGGGGTACAGGTTCTTAGTCTGCTGAATAAGCTTGGATGCCCCATCTCCTAGAGGGAGTGCTTTCAGAACCTGAGCCTTCCTAAAAACAAAAATAAATTATAGCTCCCTGGTTGCTAAAAAACGGAAAATAAATTGTATGAATATATTGTGTTTTCAAGCCTGAATCTATAGAGAGAGGTATTATTTGGTACTGAGTCACATAATGTAGCAAGGAAAAAAATAGGCAAAGTTTTGGACACAAAAGCTTTTTCTGAATGTGGAGGCAGCCTGACCTGTATTTGAGCTGAAATTCCATCTGCATTGAGTATGTTAGGGCATTAATTCTCCAGCTTCACAATGCTGTATTAGCCTCAGCATGAACTGGTTAATTTTAGTGGCTGGAAGTTGTTGCAAGGAGAGAAAAATGCATATCAGAGGGAAAAGCCCTCTTAAAAGGGGAGGGGGGAAAAAAGAAAATAGAGGATGGAGCAGTGATTGGGCCCAACCATGGCAGTCTGGCAAGGGGAAGCTGTTTTCCTTCCGAGTCAAGTCAATAGTGAGGTAACCAGCTAATAAATAATAGAATTTCTACAGAAACTTTTCATCTTGTTGCAAACCCCCTGTCAATATGGGAGAAGGTCTGTAGGAAGTAGAGAGCCCTTGATTTATTCATGCAGGGACCATGATTAGAATTAAATTCACTTCAAGGAATTTGTCTTGTTTCCTCCTTCATCAATGAACTGCTTCTCAGAATCATCTCCTGACTGCTCTTCCCCCGACTTGCAGTAGCTGGATCTTTCTCAGATGACAGCTAAAACTGGCAAGCAGCATCTTCTCTCTAGGAAAGTAATTCAGGTTGGTCCCTCAGGCAGCGCTTCAGGCTCCAGATCTGTATATAACACAATACTCAGTGTTTGCAGTTTGGTTCAGATGGAGGAACTGGCTTTTGTGTGTTAAAGGATGATGCCAGACATTGGGAGGCCAGTTCTTGAAACCTAGCCTCAGGTACCACTAGGGAAGACCAGATCCCATGCTCTACTCAAGAAGCAAGAGACGGATGAAACTGGAGGCCGAACAACCACCCAATTCCTTTAATCTTAAAACTGTCTTGGCACTTGGGTAGTGCCTGATGCAGGTTCAAGACCTGAAGGCTACTTTGGTTTACACTTTGGCTAAAAGAAAATGAAGGATGAGTTCCCAAGGATGCTTAGACTCATGTGCAACCCTTGCTCATGCTCTTTGAAGGCCAAAGGTCCTCCAGGTAAGGTTTAATGTGTTTTTTAGGGAGGTATTGTCCGGTATTTTAAAAAATGTACTTGCCTAAATTAAAAAATGCATCAGTTTTCTTACAATTTTGTCCTGGATGCATGGAAAAATCTTTTAAAGTTTGGAATGAGAAAACCAGTCCTCTCCTTCACCGCAGTTAGTTGATATGTATAGGGAAGAGAAGGAAGAAGGCAAGGACAGCTAGCTGATATATGAAGCCTGGATCTAGGTTGTGCCTTCATTTCAAATTACTGCATTGAAGCGGTACCCTTGCAGGAGAGCAGTTTGAAATGAGCATTTTTGTCTCTGACCTCAGATTGCTTAGGACAACACTGGAACATTGTGTATGGAGTAAACAATGTCTATTACAGTCTCTTGCATTATTCTCCTGCTGCTGGGTGGCGATTCTTGTGTATGTGTGCAAATGGTATTTTGTAAGAGTCTGGGAAACAACAAATCCAAAAGTGTCTTTGTAGCTTTCCCCCTTGACTAGTGGATAATCGGGACCCTTGTATATTTTCCCCCTTTGTAATACCCCAAGATGCAACTCCCTCTGGGAGTTCCCTAATCTGTGTATCAGTGGCAATCCTATAATCCCATATAATTGTATTAGTCTCAATAGCAGATTAGCTCCAAGTGCCCCTACAGACAAGGAGCTGTCAGCTCTGCTATTGTTTCCCATTTAATTTGATTCCAGACAGCAAAGAAGAAAAGCAGCTGAGAGCCCTCTGTCTCACATTACAGCCCACAGTTTCTAAACCAATTAAGAAAAAGGGATTTACAGTCAACTGGATTAGGGGCTTTGTTTATATTATCCCATATTTCTTCTTATAATACTTTCCATTTTTTATCTATCCTTGTAATCAACTACCCTTTTCTCTGCCTTTTGAAACACCCATCCGTGTCCTTACCTATCCATTTACCAATCCATCTCACATGTAGAATTTCAGCCATCTGTCTGGTTAACTTCACCAGCCTGCTTTATTGCGTATTTGTTTAGAGGACACATGGTGTATGAAGCATACCGAGTAATGCTGAGATTAAAACCGATGCCTGATTTCAGATCAGTTTCAAGATGACCTCACTAATCTAAGTGCATTTGTGAGACAGTGTTTGGGCAAATCTCTTCATTCTGCTAGCTAAAATGTTCTACCGCCATCCTTATCAGAGTCAAACAATGCTGGTATGTGAACAGCAAGATAGTCAACCATTATTAAGCAGGAAAATGGTACCTACAAAATCCTGCAACACTCACAGAGGAAGAGGTAAAATGAAACTCTGGTAGCACCATGTTAATAAGATGAAAGATTATCTTGCCTGTTTGCTCCTTGATCTGGTCAACTAATTAGCAGATCAAGGATAGAATCTGACACCTTGCTCTCACAGAGATGTCCCTTTTGCTGTGACAAGAGGTAATGATTGCAGGAGGATGTGGGCTAAAACACTACTTCACCTGAGAACCGGCATCATCAATCAAGAGGCTCGGATCTGGTCGCCACTATTGTTTGTACTTTTAAAAATACATACAAAAAGTCATGCATCAGCTACCACAGTAATTGTTTGCTTTTATTTGATCAAAATAAATCAATAAAATAAAGTTAGCACAATCCATATTGCCCAAAATGTCTCTGTTATCATCCTGCAGGGTAAATTACCTTGGGTTCCCTTGAATTCCTAATTCAGTGTAAACTCACACTAAGGGATATTAACACATTCAGGTGACTGTGATTTTCGTAGATGGAAGTTGCCCAGTGAATACCTTTCTTTATAGTTTGCTCTTATGACAAAATTAGTTTGGAGCTGTCTTTGTCTGAATGGAGATTCTTTTCCTATTGAATACCATTTCTCAAAAATATTTTTTCCCAATCAGCTCAATATTTAAACAGGTTTAAATTTTAAATCTCACTGTACAAATCCACTTAGATTTTTAAATTACAGTAATACTTCACCAGCTTTCATTTTTAAGGCAATGCAATATGTATAATTCATTCCATGAATCTTAGATAAGGTTGATATTCTGATACAGTGCAATTTGCTGTCTTGCAATGAAGCTTTACAGCTAAGGTGAGTTCTTCCACTTCAGGCTGTAGCTTTATTACAAATGGCTTTAAAAGAAATAAGGATGAAAAATGAGAAACGAAGTGTTCCAGTGGCTGGAGAGCTCCATGACCAATGGCTTTTTTAGCATTTGTGCTTGTTCATGGAGTGCTTATGGAAAAGTACTGCTCCATCTCCCATTTTCCTTGGGGCAAGGAGACTCTTTCATTGAATGAGTTGCCTTCATTACACCTTTGAACCAGATATGTTCAGGGGAAAGCTCGGGGGAATAGGATAAACAACTGAGACTATGAAAGGATTGATGACAGCCAAAAGATTAAAGCAAATACACAAAAGTTTCCAAAAGCAATGATTTTTTTCAGTACTTTAACAGTTGGGACCCAAATGTAATGTACTTAAAGGTGGTCTTTTTTTTTAATTTAGTATTTCTTGCTCCTAAAGCCACCAACCAAAAGCACTAAGAAAAAGGCAGAAGTGCTTGAGTTCCAAATAAGCTCATGAACTAAGTGTATGCAGACACCCCAGGCCTAGCTACTGTAACAACACCTCCTCCAGCTCTTTTCTAATTGCTGCTGCAACACTGACCCCAGTGAGTACCATTAGAGGTTTGCCAAAGTTTCCCAGTATCCCAGTAACAACAAGTGCTTGCAAGTCCCTTTGATAACCAGCCAGCAAGGAAAATTACTCAAGCCGGGCACCTAAAAATGGAGATACCTCAAATAACAAATTAATCCTGACCCTGGACCAGCTGGATGCTGCTTGTATGACAGCAGTTGATTCAGGAGCCAGATGGCAAATGAACCTTATACTGTCATATGATGATGGAAAATCATTCAGGATCCAGATGGAGCTGGATTGCCAGTTTGACAGTCTTAATGCAGGCTACTTAGCGCCTATTTTCCAACAGTGACACAGTTATCTCCAATCCTCAGAAAGATTTTTGCAGCAGTGTGAGTGTATACTCTGTGATGGCCTAAGGATGTAAGAAGGTGTTAGCATTAAGGTGGACAGTTGCCAACACTTCAGCATTATTCAAGTTGTTAAGTCTCGGTTCTGGCCTGCCCTAGCAGAACTGTTACAATCAGCACTGGTGCTAGCTACAGTTTTGCTGGTAAACATTCACGAGATTTATTAGTGTAGATGCAAGTTGTGAGCATAGCTTCTAAAGCTTTCAGGCAGTAGCAATCTGGAAAAATTGATGTTTACACAGAAATCCTGTACCATTCATAATTTGAAGATGATGCTGCCATGGTGTACTTCTGTCAGCTTGCCCAGAAGCAAATCTCTTAGATAGAACCACGGAGGCATAGGAACATCCAACTCATCATGGGGAGGTGGAATCAACTGAATACAGAAATACTTGGTTGGCAAAGAAAGGATGGGTATTGGAGGGATTATTAAAGAGATCTTCTGTATTCGCTTTCAAAGATATTACTGGAAACACTCTTCTTTTTCTATACCGTTTTCCTTTTTTTTAATGAAGACCACTTGAAAATTTCCAGAATGTGCTATCTGTTTGGAAGATTCTGCTCTTATCTTGTTTTTCTTGAAAGGTTCATGTAGAAAAAACATTTGTGATATGGTGACATTAAAATAGGCTTGACCAACATCTAAAAAACAGCGAAGGGACATTTAGTACAAGTCTACAAGAGACGTAGGCATGATTTTTAAAAGCTATGTTTCTGCTTTGTTTTTTGTATAATGAAAGCCTGAAAGGCTGTATATATTTTTAAGAATAAGCTGACTTCAACTTGCTTTTTATGTCAGGAATATCAGGACTGGCAGCTCTGGTCTCCTGTAGTTTTGTAGAAAGCCTGGCAGCATGTTTATCATTACATGTGTACTGAATCTTTAGCACTAATAGTCAGTGTTTTTATGAGAAAAAAACCCAAATAGCAAATAGTTCTAAACAAGCTGAGGATAAACTTCACCACTTGCTGACTGCTGAACTTCCAGTCCTGTGGGTTTTATACTGTGATGATTTTGGTAACTTCAGTAATTGTGCAATTTTCCTGGAATGAAGACAGCTGAAATTTTAACATGTGAAAAAACTGTGGTTGGAGGTAGGGATACTGTTTAAGAAAGCATACATTTTTTCAGAGCCTTCTCCTATATAATAAGAAAGAACACAAAGCCGCATCACTGTACATCTTGTCTAACTCTGATAGCCTAGTAAGACACCAGAAAAAGCTCCTTGATAAAACAATTGTTCATTAGTTCCCTTCTTTTGGTTATTGGCTGAGAGCCCCCCTTCGCACAGTATGGCTAAGAGACTCACCCATCTCCTCTCAGGCAAAAATAGGATTGATACCGGATTGATACTGATCACATTACAAACAGCATAAGACAAACAAGCATTTATATATCTTTGTATATAATAAAAAACGTAGGAGGCCTTCCTCTACTACCATTTTTTCAGAGCATCTCTGGTTTCAGATCCTTTTCTAAGAAGTTTACTAATTATTAGAACCTGTTGGCAAAGCAGTAGATTAAACGCATCTGAAAGGCTTTTGGACAAGGTAGAGTTCTGTGCTGTGAAACAGTCTACCCTAGTGGTAAGATCAGCATAATGAATTAAGCAAATAAACCTGAAATGCAAACCCAAAACTTATTTTCTAGTACCCACAGTGTGAAAAAGTCAGTCCTGAGAAATACACTCTCAGCTAATCTTCTATGTTGAGTAATGTTGCCAGTACACTGATGCCTACTTCATAATGTTCCTCCTTGCATTTACTGTGTGTGCTCTCCTGGCTGCAAAGTTTTTCCAGACAGCATTTAAACTTTTTGAACATACATAAATTAAGTTTTATATCTTAGATCTAATAGTTACTATAAAATCTGTAGGTAATAAAAAACAGCCAACCATAAAAGCATGTTTTTTACCTTGATTGTGATGAAGTTATAGCTTGCTTTTATGATTAATCTTTTATAGGTTGTAAAGCACACAGATTATATGGCATATGAACCCACAACAAATACCACATAGCAGCAATCTAATACATATCACCAGAAACAATTTAACAGTAAATTATTTCCTGTTAACTAGTAAATGCCACAAATACCCACCTTGTACGTAAGTCTTGCTAGATATTTCAGGGCACACTGTCAATTAGTTTGGGGATATGGATTGGATTTGGAGAATAAAGGACTGTAAAAGAGAAAGAGTGCCAGGTGAGCCAAATCTGAAGGTGCACAGGAGATTTTAATGTGTGGTTTTAGTTATATTTTCCATTTAAATGATTCTAAAAATACTGCATTTCGGTTTGCAACACCCTATGCTAGTGCAAAAGAATGAGAAAGTGCAACGGCCTGTGAAGAGGTGAAACTCTGTTCTCTAAATTAAAAAAAGACAGCAGTGCAGGAGAAGAGCACAGGCAGTGAGCAGCTTGCTGGATGCTTACAATGCCCTGGCTTTTAGATGGCTGTTTTAAGATGCTTGTTATATAATAGATTTTAAACAATAAATGGAAACAAATTATGTTCCAATTACATTAATGTAAATAAAAGTACTCAAAAATTAAATGGCATGAATAAAAATGCTTCAAGTTTTCATCCTTACCATGATTTTCATTCCTTTAACTGTCTCCTTGTTCAGATCATTCAAATTATAATTGTGTTCAGTAGAGACTTTTCTAATAAGCAGGGATGTATATTGATTGATTTGCCTAGACTAGTTTCTCTAATAAGCATAGATAGTTTTAATTACAATGCTCTTGCCCAAATCTATAGGTATTTAGAAGTGTATTAGTTTCAAGGTTTCCTAAAAGATTCAGTAGATGAAGATATCTGGGCATGAGCTTGAATTGGCAAAATGCAAATTTTGAAGTTTGCTATTGCTGTTATTCCAGGCCCTGTCTGTACCTGAGAGCCCAGTGAGAAAACAAGGGGCACGGGGCCTGATCCTGCAAACACCCATCCACTGTGAGAAGCAAAGGCAAATACTGTGGCATGATTCAGCAGATGTTAAACTGTGTTTTTCTCAGGTCTGTGCATTCAAAGGACCCTTTCCCAAAATTATTTCCACTGCTGCATTTAAGACATCCCACTGCGTCTGTCATTTCTCTTGTACTTAGGAGATAGTACAAGGACAAGGTCTGAGGAAGAAGCAAGACAAGAGCAGACTTACCTAGCTTGCAGGCTTCTGGCCACCTTCAGCTTCATCCTTTGCCATTCCTCTGGGAAGTCCTCAGAAAGAAAGATGCATCCTGGTCATGAAACATGCAAGGAAGCAGCAGACCCTGTCCCGTTTCAGCTGGCCGCACAGAGCACAAGGGTCCGGAAGACAAAGGCCAGGCCATGTGGAGATGCAAAGCTGCAGGCCTCCCACCCTGCTGCGGACTTCAGCATGGTGTCACTTCTTTGTGTGGCATCTTGCTGTATGCAGGTGATAGCAAGGGCCTGCAGCGAGGGCCAGGGTGACGTCTGTAGCTGGACAAAGTGCTGTTGCGTGAAAGTCTCTCACTTGCACTCTGGCACAGCTCAGTCATCATGGCTGCTAGGATTTCCCCTGTTGTGTGTGTTATCATTGCCATGTAGAGAGCAGGGATGGGAGTGGACTCAGATCAGTCAGTGCATTCCCTTTTGACACCATAGCAGTAGCACTGTGGCGCAGGCTGAGCCCACAAGATCAGCCCACACAGGCATACCTTGCACACTGAAGAAGGTTCTGGGTGTCCTAGTCCCTTTGGCTGGAGCTGCCCATCGGTACCCTCTACTGTGTCATCTGCTCCTCAGGGCTTTCCAAACCAGCCCAGGGATGCTGCCCAAGGCTCTGCTCCCCTCGTGTGAGGAACTGTCACTGTGGCTTGCCCCTGTGCGTGGTCCTGCTGCCATCCTGCAACTTCGTGGGCAGCAGAGATTGAGAAAACACTGACATTCCCCACCTTTTGCTGTGCCGGCCGCTCTGCCTGCCCTGCTGCCTGACTCTGATGCCCTTTCTCTTAAGCTGCCCTGTCCCCCACGTGGGGCACAGGCACACAGTTCCCCTGGCAGCCAGGCAGCCAGTTACCTCAGGGCTCCTGCAGAGCAGCCAGGCAAGCACCCCTGCCTATCCCCAGAGGGTTTGTTGGGAAGGGGCTGGCACCACAGAGAGGCTCTGCCTGAGGAGATGGCAGTCAATGCCAGCTGAGGACATGGGGCCTGTGCTCTGCTGAGGAAATGGCTGCCAGTGCCATGCTGAGGAGATGGGGCCTGTTCTCTGCTGATGAAATAGCTGTCAGTGCCTGCTAAGGAGAAGGCCTCTGCTGCTTGCTCAGAAGATCGGTACTGCCTTGCTGAGGAAATGGATGCCAATGCCCCTGCTGAGGAGATGGCCTTAGGTGCCTGCCGAGGTGATGGGTGCTACCTTGCTGACAAAATGGATGCCAGTGCCGCTCTGAGGAGATGGATGCCAAGATCCCTGTGAGGAAATGGCTTCCAGTGGCTGCTGAGGAGATGGGTGTCAGTGCCCACTGAGGAAATGGCTGTTGGTGCCTGCCATGGAAATGGGTGCTTCCTTGCTGAGGAAATGGATGCTAATGTCCCTCTGAGGAGATGGCCGTTGGTGCTGGGTAGCTGATGGCGCAGTGAGAAGGGGCGAGGTAACTACTGGGTGGCGTGTGGCAGCCTCAGAGGGCCCTGGAGTGGTCCAAATAGTACTCCTTTTTGGGGGGGTCCTTCAGGAGTAAAGCTGATCCACACAAGTCCTTTATGTTCACCATATTGACAAAACAGGGAGAAGCTTTTGTTCATTGCTTTGCTGTGTGTTTAAATGGTCCATTTTAATACCATTATAAATTCTTCACAAATCAATGAGCAACTATACGGAGAAAAGTACTGGAGCTATCACAGCCTACATTATCCAGAAGGCACTATTCACCAATATAGGAAAAGCCATGGTGACAAGCCATGCTGAACAGAAATGCCTTTTCAGCTAGGGCTGCTTTCTTCAGATTGTGATTTACAGGAATTGGTTGAGCTATTTGAAATAATTAACTTCTTTAATGAATTGAGTTTCATGCTCACTTTTCAAATTGTCATTGAATGTGCTAGGAGTTTTGTAAACATACTTGCAATTATTTCAGAAGTGGCTGATAAGAGTTGTCACCCAATACATTTCTCATTAGTTGTTTGCTGCTCTACTTTGAAAGCAGACTGTTGTACTATACCTGTGTGCCCAAGTTTTGCCCAAGTTTTATGGCATTCCCCCTGAGCCCTCAGGCCCCTTTTTGAGCTTGTTACTTGAACAGTTCCTCAAATAGTCATATGAATACAATATATCCACATACACATGGAGATATAAGCCATGCTTGAGCGTTTCAAACATTTTTTTCTCTTCAGCTATAAAGCAGCTAGTGTGGATGTTTGCAGAAAAATAGAACAGGATCTAGATGGAAGTGGAACTATCAGTAAAAATAAGCCATTTTGTTCAAACATATGTTCTCCTCCTTTCTCCTCCAGCTTTCAATTCAAGAAATACAGAGATATTAGATACTTGACCCTGCTCTATCCAGAAATAATACTTACAGTGTTAAATAGATGCAACTCTATCATTCAACCGTGTGATCCATGTGTTTTTCATTAATGTGATAACAAGGGCTAGATGAAGAGGCTGTGGAGCTCCTCCTTGTGCCAGTACACAAGGTTCTGGGCATAGCTCACTGGGAGTGGTGAAAAAGTATGCTATAGGTGCCACTGCTTCTCCTCCATGGGTGAATAGCATGAATCTGTATGTGACAAGCCACACTGTAAGATTATGGGGGCTGCTTTTTTCATGACACTGAAAAGAGAATCTAGAGTCTTTCATCATCACTCTGTGTGTTTATATATATAAATAAGAAACAGACAATTCCTTTCTATTAACTGTAGCTCCCAGATTGCAGATATATTTTTCATACTCACTTCCTTTCCCAAACACTTTTTCTTTCAGAAATTAAAAGCATATGAATTCAAAAGTATCTCAGAGAAGCAGCCAAAAACCAGGTCATAGGCGCACTCAGATGGTGGAGTCTCTATTACCACTGTTGTTTAAGTCCAAGGAGATAAAAATCTCACTGAGTGGCTTTGCATTCTCAGACTTCAAACAATGCTGTTAAAACATAGCACAATTCTTAGGATTCCTGAGCAAAGCAAGGTTGCGTCTCCTTCCTTTACTTTAACTCTTCTCTTCAAAGTCCTGGAGTCTTTGGGGTGTGGTATCTTATTTTACTGGTTGCTTTATAACAAGGATAAAGGGGTTATGTTGTTGGAGTTAAATATCACTTAAGAACTTCAAAGCTGCTCCTTTGAGAGGAGGGTCTTTGACTTTACATCTGGGTGGAGGACACACATGGAAAGGGTTACCATGAGAAACAGTCTTTCCCAGCTGCTGCCTGTCTTAAATTACTGTAGCAGCAGCAGCCACAGTTACTTACTTATGCCAAACATTGTTTTTTGGCATATTTCAGCCTGCTCCGTTCCTTGCAGGAATTCCCACAAGGGTGGAAGGGATTTCCAGCTTGTTGGAGCCTCTTTTAAACAATTTGAGATGGCTCTGGCAGTTTCTGTAGCTTAAGTCAAGACTGGAAAATGCAATCTTCCAAAGTCAACAGCCATATTAGGTATGAAAAGAAACTTGCCTGAGCTTGTGTAAACAGTTGTCTCCACACTTTGGGTAACTCTTCTTTTTCTGAAATGAGAGATACCAGCCTTTTGCATCAGATGTCTGTGTGGCTTAAATAATGTGTAGTCATTTTTCTCTTGTCTTTTATTTATTGTTGTTGTTGTCATTGTTATTACTATTGTTTTGTCAATGAATTATTTTGGATTTTTCTTAACTTCAGCCTTGCTATTTTTCACAAGCTCACTAGACAGGTAGGACAGAAAAAAAAGCCCAAGCCCACCTCCTCCTCACTCTAACTGCTTAGCAATGAAAATGTGTTTTAATTATATTCAGTTCCTGCACAAAAGGCTTAGTCACTCAAAGTTAATAAGGCGTTATGGCTTCCCGCCCCACAGAGTGCTCAACCTGCCATGCGGCTTCTGCTCTGAGGCAGCCATATGATGGATGGAGTGGGGAAAGGCAGCAGCAAGAGTGGCTCTGAGGATAATTGTTAGCAGATCTGAGCACCTTAGATTTTACTTGCTCGTTTGAAAATAACCAGGGCCCCTTTAACAGCACTCGGGAAAATTTCTCAAAAGACTGGACTCCTGCTCCAAACAATTATTAGCCCCATGTCTTCATTATGTTAGCTGTAATGACACTTACGGCTTCCTTTGATCTGCTGGTGCATGGCCTAGCCTGTCGGATGGCACCAGCATGCAGCTGGATGCCTAGGCAGGCAACAGTCTGCTCCGTGATTCCCTAGACATGTTAGTCTATTTTGGATCAAAACCTAAACAGAATGAGGCAGGTTCCCTCCAGTCTTTTAGACCAGTGCTGTGGAGGTACTGCCTGCTCACTGCAAGCCCAGTACAGCCCAGAAGAGGCTGGGTGGAGGAAGAGGCACGGCCAGCAGTTGCTCACGGCAACTGTAATCCCACAGTTTTGCTAGTTTGCAGTCCCCTGCAAAGCTAGAGCTCTCACTACTGATGGCTCCTGCTTTTGCTGAGAGAAAGCTGGGGGGATGGGGAGGTCTCTTACTGTGGGATGGAGAGAAATGTGGATGACAGAATGGGTCTTAATGGCAGCAGTGTTTGCTGCTCCAGCTTCTGTGCAGCCAGCAGCAGTGGGAACAGCAAACCCAGATCCCCATGATTTTTCTGTCTGGCTTTACTATCTCACCTCAGCCACCTAAGAGCATCCCAAGCCTGTCTGTCTGTCCTTGGGTTGGGAGGGTTCCATTTCACCTGTGTTACAGGAAGCCTTAAGTTGGCTCTTGACTCAGCCGTTTGATAAGTTGGGTTTCCTTCTAGTCCAGGCACCTGACCTGAAATCTAGTTAAATTGAAATGTCTGACTAGTCTCTCACTTTCACTCTTAATCCTGAAAGGAAACAGAAGGAAATTACTCTTAGTGCATACAAGTCAGGAATTGATGCAGGAAGTTTTTTTGACTGGAATTTAGAAGGCCAGACTAGATAATCGGGGTAAGCCTGTTAGAAATCTATGAAACATCATGATGGAGGTGCTGGAAATGGGTTAAAGTTAAATCCTAGATAAGTCTATTCCTTTTTTTTTTTAATTTATTTTTTACTTTTTGCTAAGTAAACCCTTCCTTGATTATAGTAAATGCCTTCTTAAGAGATCAAAAGAATTATTTTAAAGGACACTGCTTACTCACAAAATTCATTATGCTAATGCTTCATCATACTTTGCCAAGCTGCTCTCTCTTTGATCTGCTGCTGTGGCCTTTTGTCTGTTTCTGCAGCTAATCTACATTTTGTTGGTGTCAGGTTTTTTTCAGCTTTTGCACCCCTGTTTTACTCAATATAGTAGTAACCCTATGGAATTACACAATTACTTTTGAAGTTGATTTCAGTTTAAGATTTTAAAAATTCCTCTATTATGAAAAAATAAGGAGCTCTTGATTAATTATTGATAAGGACATTTGCTTTTTTTTTAATCCAGTAGTGTAATCTAGTAAACATTGTTTCCTGTAATACAATGTGCTACTCATACTTGTGCTGGGATTTATTTGTATATTTTCATGCCTTTGGCTTATTTTGATACGTGGTGTTGTGGTAATTTGTTCTTGTCAAACAGTTTGGGTCATGTTATATGACACATTCCATATGAGTCAAATTTGACAAAAGGCTTTTTCTTCAATATCTTCAAATTACAGCTTTTCATTATTAGATCACTTTTGTTCTAATTTATTTTTAGTGGATGCTAGTACTTATGGATGGCAGTGAGACTGACAGCCCTAGACACTCCTGCTTAGTATGAGAACAGGACCTTGATAGAATAGACATTATTCAACAGACAGCTTGAAGTATGATGCAATGACAAAAATCAATAAGATACTGTAATTCCTGGTTATGAACTATACCCAAAGGACAGCTTAGGTCACAGAGGTGTGAGAAAAGTACTGTAGCTTTAAAGAAAGAAATGACTCTCAGTGAACTGATGAGGTAAAATTTTAGTGAAGTGCATCTGACAGTCTATGTGGATAGAAAACTCCTACAGTGTGATTAGAGGTGGACTAACAGGTTTGTGCAAACAGCTTTTTCCTCAATAAATAGATACTGCATACATGCTGCTAAGGGAGATCTCAGAGAAATAAGTCAATGAGGCAGTAATAACAAAGGAATTGCAACCAAACATTACATGAACTATTTGGGTATGACAAAAGGACAGGGGTCTAGAGCAGCAGTTTCCCAGGGTGCGAAGCAGTTGTTCCTGCTAGTTCATGCAAGCAGAGGGGTGACTCTTATTAGCATGAAAGACTTCTAATGGGAGTTTATTTAAGAAGAAATCCCAAAATAGCTTAGAGTTCAGTGTCCATAGGGATACCAACAACTTAGTAGTTGGCATGCCATTTTAAGAAGGGAATTTCAAGAAGTAGACAATACCATTCAGGAAAAGACCTTTCACATAAAGAAGGATCTAGCTGAAGAATCAAAATGACATGGAGGAACAAAATGTGTGAGAGCAGATGAAAGTGTGTTGGCAAACGCAGAGCAGAACATATGTGATTTTACTTTTCCCTCTCACTGCAGTTTCTACCCAGAACGGGTGACCAGAAATGAAGAGAGTTCCACACTGAAGCATAACATTAATTTATAGAGTGGCATTACAAAAAAAATAAATTTTTTTCTGTCCTGTTTCTCATTCATCATTAATGTTCCTTTCTCTCTTTTTATGAGCAGTGACCAGATGTTTTCCACTGAGATTGTCTCAGAGATACCTAGGTCTTTTTTTTTTTTTTCTCCAGAGTAGTTACAGCTAATTTAGGACCCAGCTGTCTTGCTAAACCTGCCAAGGTCCTAATGTGACAGAACCAAAATGTGCGTGAGGCTCAAATCCTTTCTTCCAATTTCAAGCTAACTAATTCGAAAACATCATTACTATTGGCTGACTGGAGTACAGGGATAGACTAGTTTGACTTTCCTATTTAAGATCATGTAAGGGGACTTACTCCAACCTAAACAGATGTCGTAAGTCCTACAAGTTCTTTGACTCCAGGAAGAAATCTGGTTGTTCTGGAAAGTTACAACTAGAGGAACATGGGAGATGAGGAGGCTTTCTAGCAACTCAGCATCCCACTAGGGTGAGCTACTATTTTGGAATTACTTCAGTACTCTGGTAGACCAAGTTTATTTATGGTCCAGACTGCATTTTATTGGTTTTGGAGGCATATATATCTTTAGAAGTCTATGGATAGTTTCAGCTACAAAGGGCTTGAAGTAGTGCTAGTTGGGATCTTTGTACTAAAGCACAGGAATTTCATAAAGTGTCTCCCTTCTCTTTCGTCATTTTTTCCCTTATGAACTTGCAGTTGTATTTTGTGCCTGAGGGGCTCATATCAGGGTTACACAATAGACTTTTGCCACAGTTATGTTACTTGGAAACATAATCCTTGACAACATTAGCTTGTAACATTTTTCAACCAAAAGTATGCTGGCCATTGTGGCTTGTTTCACAACTGTGATCTATAGCAAGATCATTTCTTATTATAATATACAATGTGTAGTATACAATGGTATTCCAATGTGTAGTAAAGAGAAAACCTTATAGGAAGCAATAGACTGGGCTCTTTCAAGCCTGATAAGACAATGTATTTTTTAAATATCTGTAATGTTGAGGGGAGATGGTATTTAAATGTGCTCTGCTCTTTTGCATGCCACTAATATCCAGTATGACTTCTTTGGGAACACAGCTTTACATACTTACATCACTGTTTCAGTCTTGGGAGTAAGTTTAAGGATCCAGTGTTCACATTGTCCAGATTTCTGGAGTACATACGTCTGCAGTGATACATACATGACGTTGTTTCATAAGACACGCTGTAAAATCTTTTTTCTTGTTCTCAACAGGCCTGCTTACACCTGCAGACTGTAAACAAGGCTGCTGGGGGAAGAAAGACAATGTGCAAGCCTTTTAGTGGCATTAAAACAGATTTGGAAGAGTTTTGGGGGCACGAAAACCACAGGGAAAATGCTGTGATGACAGTGCTACTGCATTGGGCATCTTCTGCCTAAGACAAGGGGTAAATATGTATTTTAGGCCTCAACTCTGAAAGACACAAGTGTGTCCTGCAGCCACGGTTTCCCTTTGGTTGGCTTTAGGTCTTTAGAGGTCCTTAGCCACTAGACTCAGTGATTTAATGAGCTTTTAGACTGTCTGAGACTGGGCTTTCACATCTGTGGTGCATCGTTTTCTATCCACACTTGCGTTAACACACGAGTTGACTGGCTGCTTGTCACCAGCTCTTCATGGAAGATACTTTCCTGTGTAATGTGCTGGCAAAGCTGCTCTTGTAAGTGCTGCCTATGGCATTTCTGTTGAAATGAAGAGCATTAGTGAAAGCCTGTCATTTAAGCTGTGTTAGTTCATCCGCCTAGTTTTGACAGAGGCTGTTCAGGGCATGCTCATGTGAACAGCTTAGTTGATCTACCTGACCTGGGGAAGGCAGTATTGCTTCGCAGGGAGCATGGTGGGGAAGTACAGGTAGGAAAGGTAAACTGTGGCTTCCTCGGCTAACATGCCAAGAGGACCTTTTTGTTTTGGGACTTATCCTTCACACATCTGTGTAGGCCAAAAAAGAAATATTGGGGAAGGGCAGGAAGGGGTAAAATGGGGTGCTATATTCTCACACAGACTGCATGTCAGCATGGTGGAGTCTCAGGGCTCAATCACTCTGTTTCCCACCCGAAGCAGAAGCTGAGTCTTTCCAAGCAAGGAGGTGTGTGCCTGCTGCATTTGGCTCCCTGGCAAACCCCTGGCCACAACGTGCTGCGAGCAGTTCTAGCGCTACAGCTCTCTGTCATTTTGTTGAAGGGGTAGGGGCTGGAAAATCAGTAGTTTTAGTATGCACTCCACTGTCTCCAGAATTGGGTACTGACCCTCTTTATTGTTACCGGTAAAATTAAACTGATGTGACAGTCATACATGGCAGGTTTCCAGCTCTCTGCTGTTCTTGGGGTGGGGGGGAGGGATTGCCCTTTCCTTAGAGAGAAAGAGGACTGGATACTTTCCAGAAGGGAAGGAAAATCATCCTGTGACCACTGTGGAACTGTAGATGAACCTACCTGCTTCTGAAGGAACAAACTTACTGTAAATGCAGCAAGGCAGAGATGAAGAAATAAATCATAGATTATAATGGGGGACATCCCCTTTCCTCTCAACAAATATAGTATTTCATCATCTACATTCAACCATAAAAGGCATTTATGCTTCTCCCATGCATACTAAATAGGAACTGTCTGGCTCATGTGTTTCTTAAAGTCAGAGGACTGATATATAGCTGCTCTTGCAATTCTAATTTCTTACCAAGAAATACAGTGTAGTAGCAAACATGCCAAGAAGGCTGTATCTAGGTGGAAAGGAAGGACTAAAGCATTTATGTTGCCCCAGGTCACAACATCACTTGGGAAAAATATTGTGTCATCAGGGTTTATCTGCAGTTGTGAGTAATGGAGTTGACAGCACCTCTCTGTTTTCCCGCGTGATGGTTGGGTTTTAAACTAGCAACAGGTTTGGAAAATCAAGCATCAAGACAGGATTTTTTTCTTTTTTTCTTGCAAGCTATTGCACATAGGTACTTGGAGGGAGGCAGCTGCTTTGAGCTTTCTTGGGGCAGGGAATGTGTTCTCTCCAATATATCCAGAGGAATTCTTATGATGAAAACCTGGCAGAAAGACAGAAGTCCTGTTCTCCACTTTACTCCAGACTTCAGGGTGACTTCAAGCAAGGACACATCTGTTTTGTTCTGTCTCTGGTTCTTTCCTGTGCAGTGACCTTAGAGAGGGCTAATGTTCATCATAAAAGGCACTGAATATCTTGGATTAATCTCCATGTGCAAAGCATTTCAGGCCTCGTCATTCGTCTGTTCCTTCATATGTTGGCTCGTATGAGAGGGCTCACCATGCAGATCCATGGCTGAGGCAGTGAGACATGCCCAGTTATGTTCCAAGAGAGATGCTATGGTGCTAAACCATAGGTAGGTAGCGGATCTTGTAGTGGGGCTCACCCACGCCTGTAATTTCATGTATTCTTCAGTGGGTCAGGAAGAGGCCAATCCAGAGAGGTACATAGAGCCCTAGATAGAGACAAGCTCTGGCAGGGTGTTGTAGAGTGACTCAGGCACTTACAGCAGGTGGGACTTGCCTTGTCTGATGTTGTAGCACATGTGTGCTAAGAAGGTGTGCTCTTGATTTCAACCCTAGTGCACCGGGGCTGTTTGGATATCCAGGTAGCCACAGCCCCTTGCTGGACAGCAGGAATTCCTGTAGGTCTACTCTAAGTCAAGCAGCAGTTAGAAACTTGCATCCCAACAAACCTCTTTCCAGATCCAATGGCCAGGAAAGCCTTTGAGCTTTTGGGTAAAGGAAACAAGCCAAAATCAGAAGAAATACAAGGCAGTACTGGGCTTTTGTTTATCCTCTGTTCTGTTTAATTCTAACTCTAGCATCGTGGATGGTGAATGGTAAACTGAATGCAGAGCTGTTATTATGCAGTAACATATGTATTTCTCACCCCTGCCCCAGCTCCCTCCCTCCTCTATTCCTTTCTGCCTGAGCAATGAACATACTTTCAGGTGTGAAGTGCTCTGTTTCATCATCAGCACTTGTCATCAAAGCTGATCTCTGGTCATATTCGGCCCTGATCTCTCATTTAGTACTTCCTAAAAACCAGAACAGCAGCTTCGTAAGGAGCCCTTTTTAAATAATGCTGAGTGGTGATTTAAGAAGCAGAGGCAAGATAGGGAGGGGAAAAAAAGGCATTTTCTTTGGATGTTAAGTGATGCTTCTATATTTTAATGGCTTCTGAAGTCAAGCAGTCACTGTTGCTTGGTCCTAGCTGGACACTAATTCCTGCTGGGAACACCTTGTGGCAGCTTTCAGAGTGCCCTGAAGTTGAATCTGTAATTGTGACTCAGAGCAGATCAATTCCCTTTCCTTTCTGCAGTGAAATTTGGGGTCCGTTACAGACATGAAGATCACTCAACGTACTAGCAGCATTAAAACAGCAGAGCCTGACAGGCACCAGAAACCAGCACTACACAGTATGGCAGCTAAGGTTTGGATAGAAATGTTAAACTGAAAGAAGTGCAAAGAATAGAGCTTAGAATAGCTGAAAGTTTCTTTTCTTCATTTGGTTGGTCTTATAGCAATGGCCACGAGGGCTTTCTTGTCCTTGGAGATATTAAGCCAAGGTTAAGAGCAACTTCGAAATATTTCTCTTTTATTTTAAACTGTGGCCTGCTGCATTTTCGTCCCACTCCTATTCCTCCACTACTTCTTCTTGCTTAGCCATGTAGCCCCAGTTCATTCAGGAGTGATCAGTTGTTGCCTCTCTGATAGTGGCACCATTGTCCTCCTGGGAGACCAAGTTGATCATGCAGTCTTACCGGTTAATGAATAAAAGAGGATGATTTGTCTCTTATTAAATCCAGGATCAACTATAAAATATAGAAGGATGAGTCTAAGCTGTAGGTCTAGTCAACAGTCAGGAGTGTATTGTCCAAGTATTTAAAACTTGAGGAGGTTTTAAACTTCTGAGATGAATGAAAGTGCTACTCCCAGCTCCATTACTGGACACCCACCTGTAGAAGTACTTTATCGTCACACTGGTACTTCCTCTTCTTTTCAAAAGCTATTGAGCAGTGAAACAGTTAGTAATACTGCCACTTAATGTATTCTGTTTGGAATCCAAATTGGATTGGAAAGGAGCAATTCAAAGCTGGCATTTCAGGTTATCTGCAGACTAAGGCAGATCTTTTAAGCGGTGATGCTTAGGTTGCTTTCTCACAGTTCCCTTATCAATTGTTACACCTAGAAGCATGCTTAAAAATGGGAAGTGAGAGTGTAGTGTACACCTGAGAATTCTGGCTGTTTCCGCCTCCCCCTGAAAAGAACATACCTGTTCCTTTTGGGAAGTGAAATTTTATGGTTTATGATAATTATGACCATTTTCTGGCCTAGTCAGGCTAAGAAGTGCTTTCATATTGATTTCAAAGGAGCCATGATTTAGACTTCTTTTATACTAGAATGGATGGTGTCTGCTTCCACTTTAAACTGATGACATTTGTGACTTCAGAAGCTCATATTCAATATTAAGGTTTTTATTATCTGGTCAATGCTGCATTAAAATAACTGAGAAAGCTAAACTGCACAGCAGAATTCTTCTCGGGCAGGTTCAGCTTATATTTCTCTTCCCAGCGCACAGGGCACGGTCCACTAAGCTTTTGAATATCAAAGCATGAGACACTGGTGCCTGCCATTTAAAAGCAGCTATTCCCATAGGAGAGCTAGGGAGTGGTGGACAGTAGTGTTGGGATCAGATGTGCTGTCATGTTAATGGTTTGAATTTGCAGCATGGTGCTGCATAACAGCCTGAGGAGATGCTCTAGCTCATGGTCCCTGGAGAGTATTTGGAGGAGAGAAGTCAGAAGGGGGAGCAGAGTGTAAACAAGCCCCATTGGAAGTAAGCATAAAAGTCAAACAAAATGGACCAGGCTTTATAGTTAAAGATGATGCAAGCTGTACACTGAATAATGTAAGACACGGCATTATCCTTAGCTTGTCAATGAAAATGTCTGTTGCGTTGCAGTCATCTCCAAGAAAAGTCTACTTGCATTAAATTCAATAGTAGCCTTTACAGGGCAAGTTCATCTGCCACTGGATTTTTAACTCTCAAAAGCTTAACAAAAACTAAAATTAAAAAAGGCGACAACACCCTCTCCCTGCATTCCTTATCTTGCCCTCCTGCCCCTCTTCCCTAACATTTGCCTTTAAGATGATGATGAAATTGCATTCCACTCCAGGCAGCAAACCCTTTGAAAATATATATCCTCCCCCAAATGTTTCCATTTTTTCCAAATGTTCTAGAGACATTGTCTCACAATCTGCAGCAATTATCTTGTCAGGTTAATTATTAAAAAATAAATTAAAAAATTAAATTTAAAACATGATACAGGAGCCTGGCTGCTGGTTTTCCTTTTACTGCTGCTTCTCTGCAGAATGCTCTTGGCACCAAATGACATGGGAACTGCATTGCACCAGAGAGGGAAATTATCTTCCCCTATCTTGATGCCAGAGGAAAGATAACCTCTAGGCAGAGATTTCCCTAGATTTGTGGGCATTCAGAGCAGGAACAGCACCCCATGGAACATGGCTGATTATAGTACCCGGGCTAGTAATCTGAATAGTCAAGTCACTTACTCCTACTGGCCTGCCTGAGAGAACTACCTATTTAGGAAAAGAAACTTGGCATCGCAGAGTATGAGAATGGATGGAAATAACTGTTCTTGCTTTACTGAAAGGCCTTAAAGGAAGATGTGAATTTCCACCAGATATTTGAACAGTTTAATAATATCCATATATCAAACCTTATGAGTTTTTTTTTAAGAATCCCTTTGAGCTTGTAGGTTAGTAATGTGTACCTGCAAGATTCATGCTAACAAATAAGCTCTTTGGGGGAAGTAGTTCTTCTGTTAGTTCATTTTTCTTGCAAAATTGACATTAACATGCATTATTGTGAGATAAATACTTCAGCACATCATATAAGCAGCTATTGAAAAAGGTACCAACTGGAATCCTTAAGCTTCTACACCAGTGGAGGAATGCAACATAAGGAAGAAATTGGGTCCTCAAGGTGCCTTTCAAGGCTGATTGAGAAACAAACTTGACAAAGAATCTCCTGAAATCTTGTTTTCTGCTCTGCTCTGCTCCTCTCCTGGGTCCTGGGATAATTTGTAATTCAAGCTTAGAAAGAATCCTATGCTATTTCCTTCAGACTTATTCCTTCCACATGTGAAATCTAGTAATTTAAACACCTCATCTCCTTTCATAACTGAGGCAGGAAAAAATAGCCAATGATCACTGATTGAATCCATATTTCCACAAAGTTCCAGCTATTTTGTTTGATGTTTGAAAAATAAAATTAAATGAAGTTAGTTAAAGGAATAAGTACACTTTTTTTAAAAATACAGATGGTTGTGGCAAGCAAATCTGTACTAATCTGGACTTGCAAATAAATCCCTAAAAACCTACTGGCCCCGTTCCTGGGGTGTGATATCAAGCAATGAATTTGAAACCAGAGACAGGGTTAGTAGTAAGTGCTGGTTCAGCTTCACAGGATGGGAAGCAGATCAGAATGAGTGATGATGTATTTTGGCTTAAAGCTTTAAGAAAAGCACAGGATGAAGATTGAAAATAAGCTCCATTACCTAATTACCTGGGGCTCAGTGGGAACTGAGGATGCTCAGTATCTTGGAGCAGTATTTTTCAAACTTTTAAGAGTTGAGCTCTTCCTCACTAAAGCAAATCATGCGTCTCCTCTGCTGCCTCACATGGTTGAGGACCTAACCGTAATTCACATCTTTGTAGTGCTGTGCTCCTTCACCATTCTTACACACTGAGGACTGTGAAGGAGCTAACAATGGTGGAATTAAAGATACCACATTTCAAATCTGAAGTGGCTTGCTTTGAAATGAAAAGAGCAAATCATGCATCTCAGAGTTGATGTTTCAGGCTCTCCGCAAATTCCAACATAAAATTAATTGACTACATTTGAGTTATGTTTTCACAATCGTTTGGTTGTTTGTGGTTATTTTTTTTAACAAACAAAAGAGCTACAGAAAAGAGAATGCTGAGACTAAAAAAATCTGAGGAAGGTTTGAGCATTCTCTACATCTTCCTTGAGAAATGGCAGCCACGTGACAAACTGGTTGCAAACTGAGTAAGTTTCTTGATTTTAAGCTGCTTCCACTTTATACATAGATGACCTCTCTAACTTCAGAAACTTTATCCCATTCTGAGGATGATTTTATGTTGTAAGTGCTAACACTAAAGTGCAGGAAACTGAAGAGAGCAGCAGAGTTTTTCCCATGAAGTTGAAGTTTATGTTTCCTAGCCTCCTACCCAGATTTTTTAAGCAAAGTATTTGTTGACCAGGGACTTTTTGAAACCAGAGGGGACCCTGGCTCATTCTGTACAGACTGTTGAAACAATGAAAATGCCATAATTGCAGCCACGTTGTAGAAGACAAATAGGTAACACTGGGGAGCAGAATTTTAGCCCTCTTCCTCCACATGGCATGTTTCCTGCAGTAATTCCCAGCTGAGCCATCAGAGAAAGAACAAGATGCTTTTTCCTGCATCAGCAAAGCCATTTTACGTGAGCAAACTCCCAGGTTTAAAACAATCCATTTTTCAACTGTTGGCAATTGAGGTGGAAGGCATGTATTCCACCTGCCATCAGCTTTTCCCTTCCTTTTCCACACTTGAAACTGTAGTTTCTCTTACTTGTTCTAAAACGGAGTACAACAGCAGAAGTATTAAGTACAGTTCCACTCAGTAAAGCACTTCTAAATTATTTCTGCCTAAACCCAAACCAACTACCAAACCCACCTCTCCAGCCCCATTCAGTCAATGTGCAACAGACTGGTGTGGAATTAGCCTGTATCTGTGTGGTAAACCTCAGTGCCTGCCCTAGGAGAGGTAGAAGGTCTGGATGCTCATGTACAATGAGATAAGCAGCTACGCAGTGCTCAGGGCAGCTGCCCACTGCTCATTTCTGTTGTAACACTCCAGCAGAACAAGCAGAGAGAAATGGTGTGTTGGCACAACCTTACTTTCTGACGTCCTGAGACAGCCCATAGAGAGCATGTCCATGACATTGAAGCCTTGGAATGATATTAAGGAGGTGTTGTGTTCTTTCCTGACTGGCACAAAACCGGGCATGTCTAGCACAAGATTTGCAGCGACATGTGAGTATTGGAGGTATTCAGTATTCATAGGTATCTTCAGGTCTTCCCTAAAATGCAAAAGGTCCTTTGCTAAGCACTAACAATACCACATTATGTGTTGTGCATTCTGCGTGGTTAGGCAGCTGCCTGGCAGAGTACTGCTGGGTCACCAGGGATGCCAACGTCCCTCTGCAGATCCTAGCCTTAGCTCCTCTCTGTTTATGCGTCATCTCTGTAAAACAGAGGGAATTTTTCCCAGTCTTCCACAGCTGCAGGGAGGGCAAATTTCTTGTGCCTGCAGGAGGTCATTAATGATAAGCCTGCCAGGAAGTATGCAGGCTCCCTGTACCCAAGGCTTTTACAAAGGTGGAGTGGACAAGGGTTTCCACATACGTCACGCACATAGAGAAGATACCCATGAAAACCTGGCAGTACTGCTTCTAAGCAACAGGATAGGAGGCAAAACTTATTCCACTAAACTGAGCTGAAGGAAATAAGTTTATGAGCAGGAATGTGGGTGCAGCTGGCACATTATTTACCATTTTAAAAATTCTGTCTCTCTTACCTCCCCGAGAAATGACTGTACTTTCAAATGGATGAAGGCTTTTGCTGTAAAATTGGAGATCTCGGCTCTACTTAAACCAATCTTTCTAATGAGCTGTTTAACCAACACAAAGTTCAGTCTACCTAATGTATGTCAAATGAATAGCCTATTTAACTTTGCATTAATTATGACAGAAGACTGGAGACAGGAAATAGTCGTGGCTGAGAAGGTATCAAATCACAATTCATTGCAATGAAGCTTCAACTGTACCACAGATGTGGTAGCTGTACTCATCTCCTCTTCTACCAGATAAAAGAAGAAAACACATTCTAATAATAAAGAAATAAAAACATCCTTTGTATTAAAGCCTGACCACCCTGACCTTTATGCAATGCATTATTGACAATTCCGTTAGCATTTATTTAAACTTAATTTCCCAGAGCAGGACATGACAGAAAGTAAGAAACATTCATTTCAATTGTAAAACCTTTCACTTTAATGCATCTCTGAATTAATTGGGCACAGTCTTCATATCAAGTAAAATAAATAGGTTGATAATTGATTAGGACATCAGGGAACAATGAGATCTGATTGGCTAGGAAAAGAGAAGTGACCCATAAAAGGTCAGGATTTTTTCAAATCACTTTTTTAATAAAACATGTTGATCAAGAAATTATCCGCAAGGCTTAGATGAAATATTGTGATTTGATATATAACGTCTGTCAAAGCAAAAATGGGTTGTGATGTAACTTAATTCTTGGAAAACTTAAGATCCCCTTTGAAAGAGATGAGTCCTCTGAGTCCCAATACTAGACTTTGTTATGCTCAGCATGGCTTTTCTTATGTTCCCTTTCCATCTTTTTGTCAAGAGAGGTCTGCCAGGTCTCCTCCTCTGCTAAAGAAAGGCTCATGGAAGAGATTTTGGTTGGTTTTCTGCCTTGCCTATTATGAACACTGCTTTTCCCTTCTAAGATCTCCTCTCCCCTCCAGTTGTGCCTTCAGCTGAGAAGCTGGGATGAGCAGACAGGGATGCTGATGCTTGTGGTGAGGCTGATGGTCTCACCTTCATCCATGGCCAGAACATTCGCTTTTGGAGCAAGCTCCTCTCTTCTTAGCTGGACTGTTCAGCCTGTCCTCAATCCCTTTCCTTCTCCCAGCTGCACTTTTAGAGTGCTGTGCCCTACTCTCCACACACTTTTGCTGACACAGCACTACAGCAATTCTTATAAGTATTACAAGTTTCAAGCCCAATGAAAACCTTTCAAGGTTCTAATTGATAATGAGTCCTTGCCTCCCTCCACCGAGCTGGTTGCAGCTTGACCACTTTCACTGTGTCACCAGAGGAAGGTGTTTCCCCTTCTTGTGCTCCTGGCTCAAGTGTCTATCTCATGTTGACTGACTATTGGTTCATCTTGACCTTCCTGCAAGCCTCTGCCTCTCTATGAACAGATCCAAAAAGCACTCATCAGGCTTTGTGCTGTGCTGGTTAAATCAATTACAGCACACCACTCCAGGGCATCTCTTCTTTGGGCTGGATCCCAACTAATCAGTAGAGCAATAATAAAATGCTGATCCCTACCTGATGGACAGCCTCCCTCCCATGCATGAAGAGGGAGCTGAAAACATTGTGTTTCTGGGAAGCCTTCCAGTGCTGATGACCACATAGCCACAGCAAATATTTATTTGGCTCGTATTTGTTTTGTAATGATTTGTTTTGTACTCTTGCTGTAATGTTTTATCAGCACTTGAGTTTCTCAAGAGAAGGTGCAACAACGCTTTCATTGGATGAGCAGTCAGCCTGGTCTGGCTCCTGGAAGTGTCTAGTTTTTGCAGGAGACCTAACTATATTGTCAGTATTGTCATTCTCACCCCATCACAAGGTGATCTCATTGAGATCTACAAACGTAGATCTTTCAAAGTATTTCACTGTTGAAAAGTAGTTAGATACTTCCATTTTTCTGCAATGTTAGTTGTCAGGCTCTGAGAGATTTAAAACCTCTCATTTTTGTTTGTGGAAGTGTCATAAAGACTGATTGCATTTAATGACAGATCCAAACTGGAATCCCAAATTCAACCTGGTAGATGTTGGATATTTCAACCCATCAAGGAAATGATTATCCCTTTGTATTCGGAACTGATGAGAATGCACCTTGAATACTGTGCTCAGTTTTGAGCCCCTCACTACAAGAAAGACATTGAGGTGCTGGAGCGTGTCCCAAGAAGAGCAACAAAGCTGGTGAAGGGTCTAGAGAACAAGTCTTATGAGGAACAGCTGAGAGAACTGGGGTTGTTTAATCTGGAGAACAGGAGGCTGAGGGGAGACCTTATCACTCTCTACAGCTAGCTGAAGGGAGGTTGTAGTGATGTGGGTGTTGGTGTCTTTTCCCAAGTAACATGATGAGAGGAAATGTCCTCAAGTTGTGCCAGGGGAGATTTAGATTGGATATTAGGAAAAATTTCTTCACAGAAAGCGTTATGAAGCATTGGAACAGGCTGCCCAGGGAAGTGGTTGAGTCACTATCCCTGAAGGTATTTAAAAGACGTGGTGCTGAGTGACTTCATTTAGTGGTGGACTTGGTAGTGTTAGGTTAACAGTTGGAGTTGATGATCTTAAGGGTCTTTTCCAACCTAAATGATTCTATGATTCTGTGATCCTGAATCTCAGTTGAATGCCTTATGCTTGTAAAGACCCACATTCACAGAACAAACTGCTGCATCCTTAGAGCCCCATAGGAAAGCAGCAGATGTGCTCAAGCCCGTTCACACCAGCTCCTGAGTGCAAAACAGTCTGCTGTTGATTGTTAAGCCATAGAGCAGAGTGTGAATTGGAATGAGGGAGACATGGGCAAGTGGCACGGAGATGAGAGCCTTGTGCCACCACTGCAGATGGCACAAGCCAGAAACAAGATGTACCATAGCTCACCTGGCAGAGCCCTTCTGTTTTGGCTGTACTTTGATTGCCTGCTTTTGTTCTGCATGAATCCCTTTTTTTTCAGGCCCCTGATGAACCCTTGGATTTCCCTGCCTTCAGAGCCTTTGGGCACTGACTTTTATTGTTTCAGTGATCTCTAAACAACAGGACATTAAGCATTTTTCTCTCTCAGCTGAATGGAATGTGGCTCCAGCTTTAGTGGGACCTGCAGGAGCTCAGGCCCCATTACACAGCACACTTTCTCTAGTAACTCTGCACTGCACATTCTCTTTCTGAAACTTCCTTATAGGAAAATCAAGGCTCTTTTTTCTAATCCTTAAGTTTCAAAAACACATGGTTCCCAGTCTAAGCAAAACTGGACTATGAAAGTAAAAAATCCCTCTGTATTTCTAGAAATGGAAAGGGTGCCCTAGCTGATGATATGTAGGACATATTTCAAGGTACCCCTTTGGCGAGATGTACATTGCTGCAGCAATATGCTGTCCTCCTCCTTCACAGGTAGGTTCAGCAGTAAGCTGATGCCTTCCTTACCGATAGCCAGTGTGAGGGAGGCAGAGGTGTAGCACAAGCCATGTTTGTCACCTCTGGAAAGTTGCAGATGAAGGCAGTCTGGATCAAGGAAGGGGCCCACTGGTCTATGATGGCTATTTGATAAAATCTAGACATTCCCTACGAGTTAAACTGATAGTCCCAGTGTTAAATTGATAGTGTGTTCCCCTCCCCTATAGCCAACTGAGAAGTGAATATAGAAGTTTAATGCCTGAAAATGTGTATGACTCTCTCTCCCCCTCCTTTCCCTCTGGTTTTAATCTCTGTAATTGCACCGAAAAAACAGTATTAGTGTTGGTCAGAAAGCATAATAGGCTTTACAGTATACAAACGCAGGCAGTCCAGGTCTCTGTACAAACGGAGACCTGACACACATGAACTTATATGAACAAGTCAAAAGAGGACCAGTGAAAATACCTTTCTATGTTTTTTGGCTGAAAAGATCCTAAACTCCCCTAGAAACCATAGCAGGCTGTAGGACTGCAGTGCTGTGTATATTTCCCCCATCTGCTGGTCATCTAGCTCTGAAGTCAGCCTTCAGAAGCCAGGAACCTCCATGGAAACAGCATCCATTTCAAATTACAAGTAGCATGCTGACTCCAGCTGGAAGTTGTCCAGGCAAATGAAGTTTGCACCCTAGGCAAGATGGGCTTGGACTGCTGAAGTGGGAAGTAGCAATGTTCAGTGGCAAAGTTTTGGGGTAGGGACCTTACAGCTGTAAGTTTGAAGTCAGATTCTTACCCGCTCTGTACTGGGTCTACCCTTACCTTGTCTTAGGCATTCCCGCTCCCACCATTAGTTTGCCTGTTTGTGAAGCAGCTTGAGAACTGCTGTAAATTATTGCTCAAACTGTTAAGGAAACCCCAAGTCACTGCCAGGAGTTAGTTCACAAGCAGGTCAACAGTACCTACAGTCAGAGCACTAGTCCCCAGGAGACGGAGAGGGTGGACAGCTGGGAACTTCTTGACAGCTCTCCCAGAGTACGTTATCTCCACAGCCCTCCTTGTCTGTGAAATGACAGAGGTATGTAATTGACCAAAAAAAAAAAAAAATCGAAATGAGCAATATTTGAGGTTTCTGTCCTGTGTAAAACTTCAGCATTTCAGGACATTTTTATTACTGCTTAGAACAAAATGCTGACATGTTAACTATTGTTTATTATGAAAAAACAGAAATTCTGCAGGAAAAAATATTTGAAAATGTTAGAGTATTTAATTTTGTTTTTCCAAATGAAAAATAGGGGCTTTTACTTTTGTGTGTGGCATAGCCAATGTTTTCTTGTAGAAACTTCTTTCATCTTGTAGCAACTGCTTTTCTTTTCTCCCTTTTCCTTTCTTATTTTCTCCTCTCCTCTCCTCTCCTCTCCTCTCCTCTCCTCTCCTCTCCTCTCCTCTTTTGTTTCTGCAGATTTGTAACCACTAGACTGTGTTTTGTGTGAAATATGGCCCATTTTGTTCTAGAGTGACCTCAAGCACCATGCTGAGGACCTGGTTCAAAGCTTTGCCAAATGCTCACCCCAGCCCTTAGATTTTCTTTTAAAGTTTCCTAGTCAAGTGTTAACTGAGCTTAGTCCTAGTTATAAGATCTGAGAAGATCACATCTTGCAATGATATGAGTCTAGGCATGAAACAAGTGTACTGATATGTAACTCACACTCAGAACTACTCTCATACATCACAGACTGAGATTCTGTCCTGTTCCTTTCAATAGCACCTCAGAACTGCTGCTACACTGGAGAAATGTAATAAGATGCTGTGTTAGCATGAGTATGGGAAAAGGGTTGCAATTTGGTGTACAGATGTATACATGCCCCTCTCGGGAGAAACAAGGGCTAAAATGCAGTATCCAAAAGGCAACTGGATTGTGCTTTTGTCATTCTAACCCAGAAACAATTCTGACCTTCATGTCTTGCTGTCTAATGCAACACTGACTGTAAATACTAGAATTTCTTCTCTGCTTACACCTGTGCAAATAGGGTGTAAATTCTTAATGTAGTACAGTAATGTTTGCCTTCATTTTGCACTTTGCAGGCAGAAGAGTACCTGTGAAAAGTGTACTGTGTAAGAACAAAATCCTCTCTGGCTATATTACAGATTATGAAGCACAGGTACTCTTGTGCTTTTGAACTTTGGGGTGAAGTTGATCATGTTTGGCACTCTTCTTTCAGTATGAATACATAGTCCAGGTCCCTGTCCTAAGGCATTTTCACCTAAACCTATGTTGTTCTTTGAAAATATTTTGTCTAACATTCTTAAAAACCTTCACTGATGGTGATTTGATAGCTTCCATAGGAAATCTAGTCTGATGCTACGCTCCTGTTACAGTTGTTAATGATTAACCTAATGTTTGTGGTAATTTCAGTCTCCTACAACTCATCCTGCCCACCATCAGTGGGAGAGCAAACTTACCCGTTTCTCTCTAAAGCTGTTCTTTCTGCATTTCAGGATTTAGCACAGCTACCCTCCATGTTATCTTTACCACACCAATAACACTAGTTTTTGCAGTCTTTCTGCTGCCTTTTCTTGTCAATCTTCTTTTGTCTCCCAGTTGATCTGTATCTCTTTTAAATAGCTATTGGTCCAGTGGAGGTCTTAATAATAGTTTGGAAATGTTCTTTTATATGAAATGTAGATTACACTCTTGTTTGTACAGGATGATCTGTTCCCTTTTGTAACTTTTTTTCATACAGAGATGCTTTGGTGCCGTCAACTCATGTTCAGCTTGTGATCCTTTCTTACAGAACTACTACCCAACCTTGTTCTCTACTTGTACAGTTGATTGTTGCTGCCTGCGCTCTGCATCATTTGTAGATTTGGTGGGTGTTGTCCCTAATCTATCATCTAGGCCCCAGTGAGAACATTAAATCATCCCTGTGGAACCTCACTAGGCCAATCTTTTCATTTTGACAGTAAATGATTTTCCAATCAAGTCTGCACTGCCTGACCCTTAGAGTACATTTGCCTGGCCCATATTTCCTTATCTTCTTTTTCAAAGTATCATGTCAGTGTCAAAAACCTTAGTGAAGTCAAGATATAAGACACTGTCTCTTTCCCCTAAAGCTACTTCCCTGCCATAGAAGGAAGTTAGGCTGGTTTGACATGGTGTCTTTGTGACAAATCCATGTTGGCTATTACTCATCTCTTGTTTTCTTCTAGGTATTTAAGTAATTTGTTTATTTGTTCCAACATTTTTCCAGGAATTTGATTTTAGCTCTATTATTTCTTGACTCCTCCTCCTTTCCCTTTTGTTTTTTTTAAGATACAGACCCCTTTGCAGCTTTCTGAAGCTTCACCCTTTCTTTTGGGGGTGTCAGTGCTCAGAAACACCTTCAGTCAATTCTCTAAATATCCTGGGATTTTCACTAAGGCCAGCTGACCTGAAAATATGTGGATTATCCTACTACTCTGTACTGCAGCCTCAGCATGTGTTCAGAATTTTGTCATGCTAAGTGCTGGACACAAGTAATAAACATAGTTGTCTCACTGAAGATCTGATTAGCTGTACATACGGATAAGCGAGACTAAGCAGAAGCCTCTGGCCAGACAGAAAGCAAGTTAAACAATGAAACATTCTTCATTAGCTTAAAAGATAAAAGTGCCATCTTGCACATGGTCTGTCTGTTATCAAATGTTTTGCAGGCATTCCAGCAGGGGGGATTTTAAAGCAGAAGTCAAAAGAGGACAGTGTTTTAGCTGGCCTGCCTTTTTACACAGATCTTCTCTAAAGCAACCGAAGAGGCAGGTATAAAGACACTAGACAAAGGAGTGGGTGTGAGCAACAAATGGTGAAGAAGAGATCACCTGGACTGCTAGGCTGGCCACTGTGTGCCGAGCTGGAAGCACAAGTCATGGGCTGAGGAAAAACTATTAAAACAAGTGAGGAACATAAGGACGGGCCTCCTGCCATGTGCTGTCTGCTGGCAACTGGGGTCCGCTGGTGTGTTTTGGTGGTGTGTGTCACTGGCAGGCGCTTTCATCCACCATCTCTGCCCAGGAGCACACTCAGATGAACTCCTGTCATGGTGCTGTAGCTCTGAGAAGGTGGTGTGAGTGCAGCTAGGCCATGGTTTGAGTAAAACCTTATTTTGCCTTCTGTTTTCTTCCTCATTTGGCATAGGGTTAAGCTGGACAAGTTTGCATGAAGGGATTAGTGTAGTTCAATTTGGACTGGGTGCATTTGCACTATGATCTGCTCAGTGCTCAGCTGCAACTGCTGTCAGCCCATCAGCCCAGAGGCCAGGTGGATGTTTAACACTGACAGGAAGGCTGCAAACTTCTGCCTTGAATGCCTGGCGTTATGGTGGCCAGGGCAGGGAAATGGAGTGCATGCCCTGGTAGAAAGGATGACCAGAGCAGGGAAGAAAGAGGAGGCTGTTAGAAGTCATTGGCCAAAGGTGTTTTTCACTCAGAGGCTTTGGAGAGCTCTGGGTCCTGGGCAGGGTCTTCTGAGCTTAACAGTTCAGAGATACCATTCCTGGCTGCTGCAACAGCTATATTCAAATTAGCCCAAAGTGGCTACAGACTAACTATACCAGCATTTTTTCTCCTGATGCATCTGAGACTGTTCTTGGAAACGCTTATTTTAATGGTTGATTAATGAGCTGTGAGCCACAGGGGGTAATTAGCCTGCTAATCACCAGGTTCAGCAACCTCACCAGCCGCTCAGATTGCTCTCAATGGCAGCCCTTTTACCTCCATAATGCTAAACTGGCATTAAGGAACACTGTTAAAGCTGTGATGCTCCAGTTGAACTCAGCCTTGCCAAACAGCATTAAGCTATACATATTCTCCTTCACACCATGGGGCTCTTCGTTGTAGAGATTGTTTCTGCATTGGGCAGCTTCATTAATTCAGTCATTGCACCTTGCTGTATAATGAGAGAGAAAAGTGCATTGGCTGAAGGTTTCATCCTACTGCCCAGAAGGTTTAAATAAATAACATAAAAATAAAGAATAAAAGCCCTCTAGTCCACGTGTTCTGCAGGGCCCCAACTGAGCTGGCTGGCTGTGTTTGCCAGACTGCCGCTGAACTATGCTGCAGGTGTTCTCTGTCACAGCGACACATGTTTGAACCAGGCGCCCTGTGAAACCCAAAAAAGTGCACTTCCTCTGCTTTGTCAGCACGGTTCCCCTTTGCCTGCAAGGTTTTTCAAAAGCATGAGGGAAATGACTCACCCAGCAGAATGTGGGAATTATCCTGTTTAGCTGCTCTGCTTTATCCTGTCAGAAATGCACGATGAAAAACTCTAGTCACAAGAGACCAAAGGGGCTCCCACATAACTGACAGACACCAACTGTTTGAGAGCACTCAGATCCTGTTATCAAGAGGAGCCTGACCCCTGTGCTGCACCTCCATTTATCATCATTTTAATCCAATTGGAAGTCTTTTCAAATGTCTCCATGTTCTTTCATCTTTTTCCCACTTTCTCTTACCCCAAATGTTCTCCTTTTTTTCTCCTTTTTTTTGTTTACTTTTAAACTCCTTGCCCTCCCAAATATTTTTTGTTCTTTTAACTTGGAAAGGGAAAAATTTTTAGAGATGGTCACAGGCCAAAACCTCTCTGTTAAAGCAGTATAAAGAGAAGATTACTTCACCAAAATCAATGAAGTTAGTCCACATTTAGCTGTCGAGCTGGGCAGAATTCAGCTGGCTAAGTCACTTTTCTTTTTTTCCTTTTTAATCTTCAAAGTGATCCTGAAAGGTGCCAGGCAGCAACTGAAGAGAGTTTACTCATACAAGCTAAGGCCCAAATTTCTTCATCTCCTGTTTGTCATTACGGTAACAAGTGTTAATCTGCCAGGTATTTTATACTCAGAGATGGTTCTTACCCATGAGATCTAAGCCTTTCTTCATGAAGGCATTTAAATGCCTGAGAACTTTTTAAGCACTCAGGGAGATTACTTGTGTGTTTAACTCCCTATATCTGCCTGAATGCATTCTGAATCAGTGTCCAAAAGAGTCAGGAAAAAAAATAGTATTGGCATTCCTGTTTTATGGGAGGGAGAAGGATGATTCTGAATTATTCTGTCCCTTGAAAATAGAATCTTGCTGTTGATATGCTGGCACAGCCCTCCTGACTGTATCACCTGTTCACAGTGGGACCTTAGTCAGGATCTGGCCATGACAACATGTTAGGCTGTGGTTGTGGAATATATCTTATTTTTGAGTCCCCATTCAGCACAGAGAGAGTCACAGGAAACTGTGAAAGGTGTAGGGGGTCATTCTCCTTTCTGCTGCCCACCTAGTAGGTGATGTGCACAGGGTTGTCCTGTGCCTTGGAGCTAGAAAGACCCCTAGGATATCTCTGGGTGCAGCTGTGGGAAGGTAAGGAAGAACTGCAGACACCTGCACTCAGGTCAGGAGGCTTGAGAGACTGTAGCACAAGTGCCTGCTAGCGGGAACTCCTGGGGTACAGCCATGCCCCCTGGAGTATGCGGCTAAGGTACTGCCTAGTTCTGTGAATACTCTGAAGTAGTTATAATGCAGCATATAGGCTGGACAAATAGGGAGGATGCTGGAGTTTTCAAAGTATTTTTTATTTTCATTCGGGGAAGAAAATTCAGCTGATGAAATTCCTCAGAAATCAGAAACAGAAAGAGCAAGCTTAAGCTCAGGAATTGTGTACTTTGCCTCAAATCTTGCATGAACTAGCTAACCAGTGCAAAGGGCTACATGAAACAACTTGTTTTTCATGATGTCAAACACTAGAAACACTAGTCACACTTTCTTTTTGTACGTACTCTGATATTATCAGGACCCATCAATATTTGTGCAGTGTTATTGGAAAGCTGCTGACAATACAGTCATGCCTTCTGAAAACAAAACAAAGACCAAATAGTTTTACCATGCTTTTGTGTCAGTACGTTCTATGCATTTTATCTGAACAATAACTGCTACTGCCAACCAAAAAAAAAAAGAAAATAGTAGTAGTCAAAAAAAGGTAAGCTGAAGCTTAGGAAAGGCTGAGGTCTAATTCTGGCTGTGCCATGGGGCCACATTGCCCCTGAATCACAGAATCACAGAATCATAAAATGGTTTAGGTTGGAAAGGACCTTAAAGATCACTTAGTTCCAAGCCCCCTGCCATGGGCAAGGACACCTTCCACTAGACCTGGTTGCTCAAAGCCCTATCCAACCTGGTCTTTAACACTTCCAGGGATGGGGCACCCACAACTTCCCTGGGCAACCTGTTCCAGTGCCCAACTACCCTCACTGTGAAAAATTTCTTCATGATATCTCATCTAAATCTACCCTCTTCCAGTTTGAAGCCATTATTCCTTGTCCTATCACTACATGCCCTTGTAAAACAGCCCTCTCCAGCTTTCTAGTAGGTGCCCTTCAGATACTGGAAAGCTGTATAAGGTCTCCCTGGAGCCTTCTCTTCTCCAGGCTGGACAACTCCAGCTCTCTCAGCCCGTCCCAACAGGAGAGGTGCTCCAGCCCTCTGATGATCTTCATGGCCTACCTCTGGGCCTGATACAATGGGTCCATGTCCTTCTTATGCTGAGGGCTCCAGGTGGGGTCTCACGAGAGCTGAGCAGAGGGGCAGAATCACCTCCCTCCACTTGCTGGCCACATTTCTTTTGATACAGCCCAGGATATGGTTGGCTTTCTGGGCTGTGAGCGGACATTACCAGTTCATGTTGAGCTTCTCATCAGCCAACACCCCCAAGACCTCCTCAGGGCTGCTCTCAAGCCATTCTCTGCCCAGCCTGTATTTGTGCATGGGATTGCCCCGACCCAGGTGCAGGACCTTGCACTTGGCCTTGTTGAACTTCATGAGGTTCACACAGGCCCATTTCTCGAGCCTGTCCAGGTCCCTCTGGATGGCATCCCTTCCCTCCAGCATGTCAGCTGCACCAAACAGCTTGGTGTCGTCGGCAGACTTGGTGAGGGTGCACTCAATCCCACTGCCCATGTTGCCAACAGAGATGTTAAACAGCACCAGTCACAGTACCAGCCCCGGAGGAACGCCACTTGTCACTGCTC
>VFFE01006784.1:328670-574320 GCA_008921705.1 Burhinus oedicnemus | reverse complement strand
GGCTACCTGTCCTTGCTTCCACCCTCTCTAGGCTTCCTTTTTTTCTGTCTGAGTTTGTCCAGGAGCTCCTTGTTCATCCGTGCCGGCCTCCTGGCTTTTTTGCCTGACTTTCTCTTTGTTGGGATGCGTCGTTCCTGAGCTTGGAGGAGGTGATCCTTGAATATTAACCAGCTTTCTTAGGCCCCTCTTCCCTCCAAGGCTTTATCACATGGTACTGAAGATCCCTGAAGAGGCCAAAGTCTGCTCCCCCAAAGTTCAGGGCAGTGAGCTTGCTGTGCACCCTCCTCACTGCCCTAAGGGTCTTGAACTCCACCATTTCATGGTCACTGCAGCCAAGGCTGCCCTTGAGCTTCACATTCCCCACCAGCCCCTCCTTGTTGGTGAGAACAAGGTCCAGCATGGCACCTCTCCTGGTTGGCTCCTCTGTCACTTGGAGAAGGAAGTTATCATCAACGCATTCCAGGAACTTTCTGGATTACTTATGCCCTGCTGTGTTGTCCTTCCAACAGATATTGGGGTGGTTGAAGTCCCTCATGATGACCAGGGCTTGTGAATGTGAGGCGGCTTCTATCTGTCTATAGAGGGCTTCATTCACTCAGTCTTCCTGCTCAGGTGGCCTGTAGCAGACCCCCAGTGTAACATCACCTGTCCCTGCCCTCCCTTTAATCCTGACCCATAAGCTATTGGTCAGCTCCTCATCCACCCCCAGGCAGAGTTCCATGCACTCCAGCTGGTCCTTGACATAGAGGGCAACATCCCCTCCTCGTCTCCCCTGCATGTTCTTCCCTAAGAGTCTGTATCCTGCTATTCCAACACTCCAGTCATAGGTGTCATCCCACCATGCCTCCATGATGCCAATTAGATCATAGTCTTGCAGGTGTGCACACGTCTCTAACTCCTCTTGTTTGTTCCCCATGCTACATGTATTTGCACAGAGGCATTTAAGTTGGGCCTCCAATGAAGCTAGCTTCCTGCCTGGAGTGGCTAGTTTTCCTTTATGCTGCACTCCAGGTGCTCTCCTGCTGATCTGCAACCCTTCTCCAGGTTTTGGGCCTCTGTTACTGGTAGTGGCATCATATTGGTAGGAATGGGGTGGATTGTAGTTCCCTGCCTCTGGCAACTCTAGTTTAAAGCCCTCTTCACAAGCTTGGCAAGCCTCTGAGCAAAGATGTTCTTCCCCTTTTCTGACAAGTGGACCCCATCCAGCCCCAGCAGACCAGGTTTCTCAAAGTGAGACCCATGATCTAAGAAGCCAACCCCCTGGCTCTAGCACCAGTCCTGTAGCCAGTTATTGATTTGCCAGATTCACCTGGCCCTATCAACCCTGTTCCCTTTGACCAGGAGGATTGATGAAAAAACTACCTGTGCCCCAGAGTCTCTGACTGTGGCTCCCAGGGCTCTATAATCTTTCTTGATAGTCCTCAGGCTGCTCCCAGCAGCATCACTGGTGTCCGCGTGAAACAGCAGCAGCTCTTGGTGATATCCCTGATACGAGCCCCTGGTAAGCCGCACACCGCCCTAGAGAGTGCATGAGGTGGGCAAATGGGTGCCTCCATACCTCCCAGAAGAGAGTCACCTACAACTATCACCCGTCACTTTTTCTTAGTTACACTGGTTGTTATACGTGGAGCAGATCGTGTAGCCTTACTCAGCTCCAGCGCTTCTCCTGATACAGTAGGTTTTCCCTCTTCACTCTGCAGAGCAGTGAAGTGGTTCTGCAAGGGCACCTCAGTTTTTGGGGGGAGTCACTTCCTCCTGCTGGTCTTTGCAGTTACAAGCTTCCATTCTATGTTACTGTCCTCCCTTCCTTCTGTGTGTCCCACTGTAGGTGTTTTTGACTGTTTGGCTGTGGGTTGTGGGTCCACTGCAGGCTGTGCTTGTAACCAGCTGTCTATCTCCTTCTCAGCCTGAAGGCGCACTGAAGCTGAGCTGTTTGGCTAGGTCAGACTTTTCCTAAGCGTTCCTGCCTCTCCTTCAGCCTTCGGTGCCAGTGAGGGTGGTTGCCTTGAGGATCTGTGATGCCTCGGCTAGTTGCACTTGCTGGCAGCATCCTTTGCTCTGTGGATGTGGTTTGGAGTGTCAAGGCACAGGGCCTTTGTCTGTGGGTTAAGGTGCAGGAGAGCCGGAGGAAATGCAGAGCTCCTGGGGCTCACTGCCTTCCTCTGTAGGGAAAGAATTGCATAGGATCAGCTGTGCCATATTTAAAGCATAATTATTTTGAAGGCTAATTGGGTAAAAACATAAAATGTGGAAAGAACTATTGTTTTGTGATGATGGAAGAATTACAAGTGTTTCACAGCTTAACCAAGCTATCCTTGAACCATTCTGACGTTCATATTTTCAAAATTGGTTTTGGAGAATTCTCTCCTCTCCTCTCCTCTCCTCTCCTCTCCTCTCCTCTCCTCTCCTCTCCTCTCCTCTCCTCCCCTTCCCATGTTTTCTTCAATGACTGGGTAGAATCAAGAGAACTCTAAGAAAAATATTTGAACCTTCACAAGTTCAGTTCAGATTTACCCTAAAATCTTGGTGAAAGCCTGGGAAGGACAGAGGTAGGGAAGTCTCTCCTTTGGTCTGGAATGTGATACAAGTGAACCAATTGTAGCAACGTTTTTGGGTTTCCAGTGGTATCTATTTCTGGGTTTCTAGTCATTGTTTATCATCAGCCACGTCATGTACAATAAACAGATGTGAAGTTATTCCAATTCCCTATAGACTTGGCTGGAAAAGTTTACGTCATTCTCTCAGTTCACTTTTTGTGTTGGGAAAGAAAAGATGGTGGTAAAAATAAGGCTGAAACACCAAGTACCAACACAAAGTAGGAAATAATGTTGGGGCAAATTGCTAAATGGAGGCTGATGAGAGGAAAAGCAAGTTCACAACCACACCCAGTCATGATTAGGAGAAGATTGAACTTTACACTCTAGTTCCCCTCCTTATCTTTTCCTGGCTGAAACAAAGCTAATCTTAGTATTTTTTGATATTCAAGATATTCAAAAATCAAAAATGTAGGTCCGACTATCCTTTGCACATGAAATGATACTGTAAGTTTTCCAAAGGCACCTGTAGGGGGAGGTATATCTCTGCTAAACTAGAGCATCCCTACTCACCTTATGCCTGTGATCTCTTGTGTCCAGGTCAGGGTCTACTCCTAACTGTTTACTTATTCTTTTCTTAATTTACACCATATAGCTACACTAAAATTCTATCAAGAGTCAATATGTAACACAGGTGAAAGAAAGAAATCGAAAATCTGTAACAAGGAACATCTCCATTCAGTCCATTTTTTCAGGTAGGGAAAAAAAACACAGAGTGCATAAATAGATTATACACTGTGTTAAAAGCATTGCAAACAGAGTTACAGAATTTTATGGTAAAAATTTCACCTTACAGGGACACCACTATTGTCACTTACATGAGGATATTCTTAGTATGTAATAAAAAAGGAAAGCCTAAATTATTTATTCTGGCAGAGTTTAAATTATTTCCATGCAAATTTTCTGAATTGGTAGGACTGAGGGGGGGTTGGACTAGATGATCTCCAGAGGTCCCTTCCAACCCTTGTGATTCTGTGAGTATATATTGCCCTTTAAAGTAATGTTAATAGAAATGTATAATTTGGAAGCCCTAAACCCACAAAATTCATGAAAAGTGTCAGGTATCACATGAAACTTAATATTGATCTGACTCTGAAAAGTGGTTGGGTAAAGCTGGAGTCTTGCTCAAGAGATCTGTTCATTGTTTGCATTTGCTGCCTTTTCTGACAAAAAAATACCTTGTATTGCTTGATATTCCCATTAGCGCTGCCGCATTGGAGCAGCCGGGGACAAGAATTGCCTCCAATTCCTTCCTCTGCCTGACAAGCAGAATATTCTTGCTAGTTCATTGTCATTTTAGCACCTGTGCAAATCTGCTTCATAAACGGAAGACAGTGCAGCTCCCTGTGCTTTACTAAGGCTGTCACTGGGGCTGTAGAGCTTTTCTTGCTTGCCTGGATGCTAAACAGAACTGAAGGAATCCAGCATGACTCTCTGATCCCAGGCTCAGTTTGCAGTGCTGGTGGTTGTGAGGAAATCCATACAATAACTGCTTTACCCAGAAACTGAACAGGTCTCTTTTAGCCAAAAAGAAGCTGGGAGCCCCATGCTGTAACTTTAACAAACACTTCTACAGCTCCCCTTGCTGAGCACATTATGGCTTTCAGAAGGCTTCTTGGGAGACAGAAGGGAATAATTCTCAATAAATAATTAATTTAACAATTCTCTTTTTTTCCTATTCACAAACAGTTGTGAAATTCTCACATTGATTCATTATTTGAAATTATTTTCCAGTGAGTTCATGGAAAAATACTAAGGTTTCAGATTGTGTCGGTTGGAAATGTTAGAATTAACTGTGCCTTCACACTGTGAAGCATGTAACTAACTGATATAAGTTGAATTGCATAACTTGAGCTATACAAATAATGTGTTTAATAACGTGCAAATGTTGAAGTACAGAACATTTTATTTGTGCAGTCTATGTTAGTTCTGTAAGTCACCTAATCAAACCTGGGAAACATAATCACATACCTTTGGTGACTAACAAGTTATGATTTGGATTTTAGCTGGGATGTAAGAGTTTAGTAATGCCAACACATATTGAAAGCATGGCTGTAGCTGCCAAATACGTGCTTGTAACAACAGTGTAGGACTCTTCTGGGACTTCCTGTGCACCTTGATTTGTTTGTTGGTTTTTTTTACTTTTTTTAATCTAAAGCATTAGAACTGTGCATACTGGTGATATTTTAAGGGAGAACATATTCTCAACCCAGCTCTACATTTAACCAAATTTTTCATCAGGGAATTCATTAGAATTTATGTACACTGGGAGCAATAAAAAAGTTTTATTTTGTGGGGTTTTTCTCATGATCATAACTCAGAAGAATTGCAGAATGTATTTGCTGGTCTATTTAGTAAGGGCATACTTTACCATCAGCGCTCAGGGAGTTTGTAACTTTTATGAAGTCCATAAGTAGTTCCCAGGGGAGTTCTATAAGGTTTGGTTTTGTTTCTTTTTTCAGTGTGAAAACAAATGTACCTGAGGATTTGTTGAAGTTATAAGAGTCACCTGGATAAACTGGAGAGTTTATTGCAATAAACTATATTTTTCTGCTCGTGGTAACCACCTTAGCTGCTGACCAGCGTTTGCGACCTTTTAACATAAGCTAGCTCGGTCTCAGTTTCCTCACTAGCAATCAGGCAGGTATTCAAGCTGGAGTCTTTCCCGTGGTTGATGTAGACTGACAGCCAATCCCACAAAAACTGTGGTAATAAGGACTTCAATAGACCATAACTGAGGTTGCCAGAGATGTTGAGTGTCAAGAGCACAATGTTGGTTTCAGTGAAATTTGCACCTGCTTATACCAGATTTGCACTTCTCTCCAGCAAAGAGGCAGTGGATGTGGCTAAGCTTCCAGTCACAGAGCTCTGTGGTATGTTGCTGCTCCTGTCTGCTGGGAAGACGCTTTGGGTAGGTCCCAATGAGCTGACCAAAACATGAACCAGACACCCCAGCTGCTTTGTAAGGGCCCTGATGATTCACGTTAAGGTGAATGACTTACTTGAAATCCAGCCATTTGCTGTAACATGTTGTTCCTACAGATTTGCCTACAGACTGAGGTAGTGGCAACACAATGTCAGGTACAGGGACTCAGTGCAGGGGAACTCTGTGCTTTCAGACTAATCAACTGCTCCTCTTTTCTTGTTGTTCGATTCGCCACTGTTGAATCATCAATGTACCTGATAAAACAGGAGCAGGGAAGCTCATTTACCACTTTTGGGTATGTCTACACATTTGCTTTGCTATCTGAAGTGAGCCACTGGGCTGGAAGACTTCTGCACACATATCCTTCTTTCACAACTTCTTGTAGGGGCTATTTCAGCCTGTAATACTGTTGTTGCAAACTCTCTCCAATACAGACTGTCTTGAGGGCCTCAAAGTTATCACACAAGTCCCTGCACCCACACAGCCCAGGCTTGTCTAGCAGGTACATGCCCTCCTGTGGTCTGTATTACACAGATGATATCACTGTCACAGCTACTACTGTTTACAGATTACTACTATTAAAGAGCTACTCAGTGGAGGATCCTGTTCTCTTTACTACTTGCTTCTTTTTGTTTTGTCCAACCTGTTCATTTTGTGTACCAGGGACAGACATATGGAGTTTCCTTCTTAGATGGCCCTTCTAATACCAAGCCTACAGACTGGAAACTCTACAGTCTAGAGATGGCTCTCATGCAGCCCACCTGGGAGCAGTGTCAGACCTAAACCACTGCAGAGTTGGTTCCTTTCCATGCTATCTCCTACCAGTCTCTCTGAAGGAGACACTGTTATCCAGCTGATACGACCTATCCTGTGGGATTTGCTTATTGCAATAAATCTTGAAGAGGAAGGAAGTGACTTGGTAGCAGAGCTGTGGTAGTACATTGCTTTTTATGGTACTTGCCTTGTGGTACTCTCAGACCTATCCTGGACTACATGGTGCATAGAATTCAGGCAAGAACTCCTGCCCTCTAGAGGTCTGAGGGTCTGTTGAGGTTTGCACCTGTGTGTTCTGCTAGGTGTTGGATGCATTGCTTGTAAAGACATAAAGCTCACTGATTGACTTCTTTGGGTATCCAAAATGACTATTTTTCCTTCAGGTCTCACTCTGTTGAACAAAAGCCCACAGGTCTTCCTGTGGTCATCCTCTTAATCAAGAAATCTGCTTGAGAATGAAATGGTGGCTGTGAGGCACCTAAAGGAGCTCTTCCTTGTGTCTGTGGGCAGGAGTGTCAATTCTGAGGTAAAAATAGACAACTGCCAGCACCTGAGCAGGCCAAGGGAATCTCCTGGCTTAATGTAGAGACTGGCATCTGGCCTACTATAAATATTGCCATTGCCCCTGTTTGCCCATCCTGTTTGTAGAGTTTTCCTGTATTGTCATGGCATCATTCATCCCTCCTTCACTGCAAAGCACTGGGCACCTGGCAGATGGCAACTCATTCCTCAGGAGGTTCCACGGCTCTCACACAGAAAAGTGGTGCCTCTCTCTCATGACTGTCATTCTCATGTGCCATGTCTCAAAAACAAGAGTCTCTTGGTATTGTGTGCTGCTTTGTCCCTCAGACACTGCAGGGCTCTGTCTTAGGTTACATGCAGAGACATTTTGTCTATATCTGCTGCCTCCTTGAGCATCAATTGTTGTATCTGCCCTTCGGTCTCCCCTGATCTCTCAGCTGATTTTTCGAACATACATAGAATACATGTTCCTCTTCCGGGTTAAATGAAGGTGACCCGTCCACCTGGTCATGGCCAGTAATAAGTCATTATTGGTATGTGATGCATTGTGATATATATTGGTTATCATTATGAGATCCCATGTCCCTGTTTCATGCTTAGTTTATTAACAGGCACAATCAGATTATTACAGTATCAGTTACAATGGTAATATCCATTCACAATTCTAAGTACCAGAGACAGAATTACTGCCTTTAGATGTTCCAGCCCCTCCAACAGTCCTCATCCCGGCTCCCATAGGATACACATTCAGGATCTTCCACCAAGGCCATGTGGCTGGAGGATTTTTTCCGGTCACCAGGACAGACATTGTCGGCAATCGTATTACCAGATATAGATGTTCCGGCCCCTCCAACAGTCCTCATCTCTGTATGTAGGATGTACATCCAGGATCTTTTCCCTCACTGCCCGATGGTCAGTGTCTTTTCCAGTCATCAGGATAGGCATTGGTGGCAATTGTGGCTCTTGATGAGGGACCGCCTACTTACATGACCAAGCTACCCTCCGTGTGAGGGTAGTCATAAGTCAGGCAGCCCAACCTCAAGAGCTGACCCAGCTGTGCCCATCTTTCCACCCATGGGCTGAGGCCCAAGGCAATGATACACAGATCATATTGCCAGATTTGTTTCACCTTTGGAGTTATTATCAATAGGTTGGTGAGGCCTATTGATAGGGAGGAAGTAATCGTAATTCATGCTGGGACAGAGGTCAACTTGGTTACCCCAAAGGGTATCCGGCAGGACCACATGGAGGTGTGACCTCTGCAGCTAAGCCCAGTTAGTAACTATGATCCTACTCTCTTTAAGAGTCATAATAAAGAAGTCTCTGTTACTCCCTTAAGTCTCACAGACAGCCTAAAAGGACCTGAGCGGGCTCTCATGTCCCTTTCACTTCTCTGTGTTACAACATGCTGGTTTTTTGCAGGTATGTATATGTTTAAAGAGATCACGGGGCAATGCCTCCTGCTCAGCTCTGAAATACTCTGAAAAACACCACTCTCGGTGTCTCCGTCATATTTTTTCTGACCAACTCTGACCCACAAGAGGCACAGAAGTCAGGAAAGGGAACTCATTCTTGTGAGATTTCATGTTGTCTTAGCATTTCGTGTATGCCTCTCTACTTTTCACATTTGGGCAGAAATGGAGAGCTTCTCATCAAGGCTGAAAGTATGCTATTTTCCTGTCTGTGAAAGTGAGTTTTTTCTGTGTTTTGTGCCTACAGAGGTTTGGGTTAAGGAGCCCAGGGCAAAAGCTGAGGCTGTATGTAGGTGTATTATAATGATAGGCTCTCTCTAGCCTTTCAGATTAGGAAAGTGCCAGTTGGTGTTCATAAGTCTAAGGATATTGAGATCTTCTTATCCAATTTTCTTACATGTGGTGAAGGAGCAAAGGGAATTCATGGGTACACCTGGTATGAGCATGGTGCTCTAACATGGTCCCATAAAATGAACAACCCTATCGGAGTATGATTTATCTCCTCCCTCCCATGCCCAGACAATAAAATGAGACTTTGGGGTTCAAAAAGAAGGTGGTCTCTAAGGACAGCGTTTTGGCACAAGATAAGGCAAGCTCACACTACCTGGTCAGAAACACCAGCCTCTGTGCGAAGGTGCCAAAAACCACAGCTGCTGCAGCAAAGGGTAGGAGTCCCATTTCCCTGTCAGTCTGCCTTGGCAAGGTGTTGCTGGTGGTTTTTCTTATGGGGAGCGAGAGAGTGTGAGGCACTGTCTTGTGGTTCTGGGCCTCCTTCTCTGCTCCTGAGTTGCTGTTCACTGTGCCGCAACCTCTTAGGGCTTTTTTCTGCATTGCTCTGTCTACAGCAATGTCATGTTACAAGATGCACACTTGGTATCTGCTGATGTCAGCATGAAAAGAAGAGAAGGAAACCGTCTTTTCACTTAAAGTGTTGTAAATCAGCCCAGTAAACCAGACTATACGTTATGCTTTTGTTACTGAGAGTTAAATTACAAGGAAATGAATGGTGCATAATAATTCCCCATGTCACTGAATTCTCCACTTCTCAGCAAAATAGTCTCTCACACAAGCAGGTTTACAGTACTCCTCCCATCGCTGTGGAAGAGGCGCTCTCTAGTGGCTTCTTGTCTGAAAAATTGCTGTTGGGTGGTAGCAGAACAGCTCAAAATAGATTTATCTAAATGTGGAGACGGGTGATCATGACAGGAAGTTGTATTCAGATATGTCATATTATCCCAGTCCAGGATTTGTTTTGGTGAAATAATATATCCCCCAAAAGACTAAGAGGTTCTTTGGTATTTATTGAAGGCATTATTAGTTAAACTGTGAGCTCATGTTTATCATGTTTGCAGCCTGATTCCATCAAGGATAAAATGGTAACTAATAATTCCATTTTGAAAAGTAATGTTTATTTCAGTTCTCAATTGCATTTGGTGATCAGCACTTCTAGGGTTGTGCTTTCTTCAGCTGGGTTTGGTGGTTGAAGACTGCAGAGCAAATGTGCACTGCTGATTGCCTGCTACAGATTTAATAACTGAGTCTGAATAGATCCCTAAAATAAAGCTTGGAAGCAGACAAAAACAGATCCACATTTACGTAACTCAGGTGGCCATTTCTGCACCATGTGCACAAGAATGGTTACAGCTAGGTATAACTAATCCTCTCTTCCATGCCAGATTTACAGATACCTATAGCTAATGTTGTCAAAAGGAATCTCAGAAACTCCAGGAATCCAACCATCTGGGACTGTCCCAGGGGTATAGGAGCTAAGAAAGGGGGATCCTTCATGTACAAGTCATTCCTTCAGGTAGGAAAGGCATCCAGGAAAAGGGTTTTGTTTGCAGCATTACCACTCCTCCCCATACCGCTTCATCCCCCTGCAGACCCAAGCTCTCTGAAGCTCAGGGAGGGATGTGTCAGCAGGGGAAGGTGGGACAGAGGCAGGGAGGCATGCATGTCACATTTTTTCAGTCTTCTAAGCTTGTCTAGAAGGTATCTGTGCATTCAGGAAACCTTTTTCTGATATTGGTCCTGTGGGGAGGATGACAACAAAGAAAGACTGAGGGAAGGATTTAACTGGAAACAAAGGCTGGTACAGAAGTTCTGAGGCTTTGAAGGGATGGTCTGTGTGCCTTAGGAGTCCCTTGGGATCTGCTAGTTTTAGGCAGTAAGCCTTATAGCCTGCTGTGCCAGGAGAGTTCAATTAAGGGCTTGACATGTTGTGTTTTGGGCAAGATGTCCTGCTGCAGGATGATGGTATGAAGGATATGAGCTTTGTGATTGCTAACACAGGGTAGGATTTGCTCAGCCCCTCTGAATCAACAGGATCACAACACTTGAAGGCTGAGAAAAGGGGATACATAACTTGCAGGCTAAGTCAACAAGAGTACTATCCCTCTTCCGTCTGCTGTTTCCCTCCTCCGTTTCAGTTTCTAACTGGATGCTAAAAAAGTACGCTACTTCAGAGCTCTTTTGTGGAACATGGTGGGTGTGTTGTAACCTGACTTTTGAAGCTGTGGGCTTGAGAAAGTGATCTCCAAGAATACACTGTTCTTCCACACTCAGAAAACTCCATGTCCATGTCATGCACATATGAGCATGTAAGTCTAGCCGTATGGTCAACAAGATGATACCTTTAGAGACAACCAGTCAGGCTCAAAAGCTACCACACCTTCATCATGGCAAAACATTTTAGGACCTTGACTCATAAACACAAGACTGTCACAGTTACTGGTTCCAAATGGTCCTCAGCCCCATTCCTGGGTGGAACTGCATGTGAAACAACTCTTGCAATGCTCAGTTTTGCAGCTTGGTACTAATAACAAGATGTTACCAATGTGTTCAGGACATGACATGTACACTGCAGCACTTTGGGTGCAGTTTCATTTTTATAGTTCAGCTGTCCCTGCCAAGGGGGAAGAAGCCTCCAGGGGATATGCAAGGCAGCTCTGAAGGGCTGCTACTGTTCAGGTTTAATCCAGCCCTTCAATGAGTCAACACCCTTTATTTTGTGCTGTCTGTCTATTGGAGCGTCCAGCAAGTAAGAGCATGGGGAAGATGTAATCAGGGTACTTTGTTGTCTAAAAGTACCTATTGTTTCTATTTTGCAAAAATGTACACATTGATAATGTGAGGAAATGAGAGATTAAAGGATGGTGATGTATGAAGAATTGATTATCTGAGATTTTAAGCAGTGAGAGATGGCTCTTCATTTGAAAACCTTTTTTCTTCTCTAATAAACACTGTAAGACATCATTTTGTATTAAAAACTAATGTATGTGGCTCTTTTTTTTTAAGGGTAAGAAAAGAAAGAAAGAAAATGCTTTGTTTCTCAGAGGCACCATATGTACCACATGCTGCAGTTGCTATGGTAATTATTCGCATTTTATTGAATAGCACTGCAAGGGGTTATACAGAAATGAATCTGACTGGCCAAAGTGCTTGTTAGAATGAATATGTCCAGTTATTTATAAAAGACTCCATGAAGCACTCAAGGAAAATAAGTGTGTGAGACAGAGGGAGGGAGGGAGGGAGGGAAGAAGAGGAGAGGGGAAAACTTTTATAAAGCTGAGACCAACACAGTGACACAACGTCTTTTTCCCTCACTGGGAGATGGCATTCCACGAGCCTTCTTGCAGAAGAAAAACTAGCAAACTAACTTGCATTTACTTAAGTTATTAAGTTAAGTTGTTAGCAGACAAAATGTGGAGTAATTTCTGCACAAAAATACTAGTGCGGAGCCAACCTTGAGGGTCCAGTGGGACTTTAAGGGTTAACTTTGATTTGCCAGGCTATGTTTGTACTTTTCTTGTCCCTGGTTGGGTCAGACAAAGGGGCCTCTCTTTTTAGTTCTTCTGTGCTTTAAGGTTGGCTTTTCAAGGGGAGCACTCACCTCCTGAGCTGACTGAAATCCTGAGAGAATGAATCACCTGTGACATAACAGCTTCCAAGACTTCAGAGTTGGCCAAAGCCGATATGGCTTGAGGTCACAGCCTAAACATGATCTACAACTGAACAACTCTAATTTGGTGTTTCTCTGAAAGATAACATTGCAGTTAATGGAGCTATCCATACAAGAAATATTCCTAGGCAATGTAAATAAATTAACAGGAATTAATTTAGCTAATTAATTTGATTGCTTTAAATTGATAAAATTTTACCAAATGCATAAATCATGTCTGCGTATTTTCTATAAGGAGGTGATTAGTGTGCCTTGATATCAGAGGCATGGATAAAGCTCAAGACCTTACTGTACTTAAATCTAGATAAATGAACTCTTCCATTGACACAAGTGAAATGATGTCCTTAGACTGCTTGTAGCTAAACCGATGTCTGTGTAGATTGGCATTTGCAGTGACTGAATTTTGTAGACTTGAGAAGGACATAATGAGGAAGGTCACTTACAGATCTGTAGATACTGAAGTTCTAATGAACTTTGGCAGCACAGCTTCTATGCAATTACCATCACCTAGAACTCTGCCATGATTTGCCAGATCTCTGGAGAGTCACCAGCGCTTTGGGGGTTCATGTCAAAAGAATACTTTGTGGGGTCAGGACCCTGCATCACAGAGCTGCAGACAGGGTGAAGGTTAGCTAGAGATTTAAACAGTGTTAAAGCAAGTCTATTGACTTAGCAACCTCTGCTGGCGCAGGGTCATCTTCTAGTGCTGTGCTTGGACAGTACCTATTACAGTGGGGCTGTGGAGTGTGAGTAGGTTCTGGAGGAGATGAAGCTTGTATCTCTTCAGTAAACAATACAGTTGATAGAAGAATGTGTCTGCTGGTTAAACTTGCAGGTGGCACCAGGCATGGAGGGCCTGCAGGCACATTGCTCAGCAGAAAGAGAATTAAAAAAGATATTTCCGGTTTGGAAATCTGATCTGAAAAACAGTAGAATGAAATTCTGTAAGAACAAGGTACAAGGTATTAGGAGTAATCTGTTGCAAAAATGTCAGATGGGGAACAAAGAAATAGAAACTTTGCAGAGCCAGGAGTCAAAAATATGATGGGGTTATAATAAAAGCAGAAGTGCTAGTACATATATATATATATATGTATAAAATTGTCTTTAAATTAGGGACAATGCTTTTTTGCTGTGTTTAGTACTTGAACTAAGTATCCAGTTTGGGGTACTGTAATTCAAGATATGGATTGCCTGGCTGGGAAGAAGAGATGATTGACAGCAACCATCAGAAATTCAGAAAACATGGCTGGTGAAGACAAACTGAAGGATTTAAGGTTGTTCAGTCTACCAGAAGATACTTAAGGGAGATAGGGTAAACCTACAAGAAGGAAAAGGCTTGCTTCAAAGAAAAGGGAATAATCTATTTTTCTTGCCCATAAATAGAGATGAAGAGAAGCAATGGGCTTAAATGGAGCATGATATTTAAGTCATGATTAGGAGAGACTTTTGCATTGTAAGGCTAGTGGAAGACAGGGTAAAGCCGGAGGCTCCTTTCTATGAGGCATGGAATGGATAGAGATTTTCCAGTTCTTGGAGGAGGAGGTAAACAAGGTCATCTTCAGAGGTCTTCATGCGCCACTTCCCATGATTATAAATAAATCCTCATAAATCCATAACACATAATGTGTATAATGACTCAAAATTCTTATTAATTGAAATTGCAAACTTGCACCAGGACTGGGGTTTGATTCAAATTCTTTATGGACTACGCTGCTGCTTTGACAGAGTCTCTCAAGGAAGTAAAAAAACCCCCACAGATTAAAGTGGAGCATGGGGAAAAGTAGAGAAGAATTCCCTGAGAAACAGTGTATGCCAAACAGAAGGGGTCCAGCTAGGTTGGCTTAATTTGCAAAGAATTGTAGAGACACTCTCACCTCCAGAAAGAAGGTTGTCTTTTAACTGAACATACATATTAATGACATTGAATTCAACTACCTTGTCAATGTTAGGGTGAGCCTCTTTGCTTTGGGAAAGAGGCTCAGCACAGGCTGTGAGAGACATAGCTGGGTACAGACAGGAGTCATTGCCCCATGTCTGGTAGCCCAGTTTTTCAAGTGAGAAGAAAGGATGTCTGAAGTGTAAAGAAACAGGACTCCCAGGGTTGCTCTGCCCTCTGTAACCTGCTCTGTGCTAGGACACACTTGGCCTCCTCAGGCAAAGCAGGTGAGTGTCCAGGAGGAATATCTCTGTTTCTCTCCCCACTGCAATGTTTTCTCATAAGTGTAGGCCATGGTTTACCCCCAGGTCCACAGGAAGCAGTTGGCCTAGCCTGGGACTTGATTTGGTTGCATAGCAGTGTCCAGATGCAGCACCCAGCTAAGGGGGAATCGAGGTGGAGCCCCACTGTGAGATCTCCCAGGGAGCAGATGTCATCTTGTGCTACTGAGTGGACTCTTCTGATAATCAGAAGTGCTTTAACAAGCCATCCTCAGGGGTGTCTCAACACGGAGGATTCTTCTGGCTCAAGTGTTTGTGCTTGGTTGAGATCAGATTTCACAATTGTTTCTCCCTCTGTCCAGAGCTTCCTCTTTGTGCTACAGAGATGTGTTTTGTCTGAGCACAGGATTTGGTCTGCCACTTTTTCCAAGCACATGGAAGCGAGATTCAGCAAGCAACCCCGGCAGCCAGAGAGAGATATGTTTTCTTAGCTGGCAAGCAGGGAGTATCTTTTGCCTATGTCCATCTCCTAACCAGCTCCCACTAATTATGTCAGCTTGTCTTTCACCCAACTTCCAGCCGCTCCTTTTCAATGCCCACATCTGTGACTACCAATTAACACAACAGCAAGTTGGCACAGCACTACCAGGCAGCCCCCTGTAGCCGTAATGGTATTCAAATACTGTTTTGACCTGAATGAATTCTCTTTGTTGGGCAGTTACAGCCTTATGGAGGCTATAATTACAATGGTAGCCTTAGCTATGCAGATATAATTTAGCAGTGATGTACTGAGAACAAACAGGATTACAAGGCAGTACGTATGCCCAAATATTCGCCACTTAGGTCATTTAAAAATCTTTAAGAAATCATTACAGCTGAAGCTGAAATGTACAGTGTGCGATTACGTGCTCACTGCTAACAGTAAAGCTTGTCACTTGCTATGGGAAGCACGCAGTGCAAGAGCAGAATTTATTTTTGAGCCGCATGTGACATAAATAGCAATCTTAGGGGGTTCACCATTAAAAACATCACCAGAGACTCAGCTGCAACCTAAAGAACTTGGTGAAGTGATGTTTTGAGAAAAGATTGTAGTTTAGCACATAAAATATTTAGATAAGGCACTAAAGATGTTGTGCTCCTCTTCCCAGAAATGCAGAGGGCACCTGACAATGCATTATTAACAGCTTAGAAGTTCAGTGGTGGGAGGGCAGGAGGGCAGAATCAAGAGGGATGGAAAGCTTATGTTGGGTAAAGGGATTTTGTAGGAAGCACTCCAAAGCCTGGGCTTGGAGGGGAATGAAGGCAAAGCAAGCTGGTGACTTAATAGCAGAGGATGCCCAGCCATTACTGGAGCAATGAAGAGTGCCTGGGAGGCATATTAAAGTTGCTGAGGGCAGAAATGTCAGAGAAAAGGATGCCTGAGGGGAGCTGAGAGGCTCAAGGAACTGATAAATGAAATGGGAATTGGAAATGGATTGACAACTTTTCACCTTTTCTTGCAACCAAGTAATTATTGCCCTGAGAAGGCCAACTTGAAAGCTTAGGGTAGGCTTAGTCTGTTGCTCAATACCTGCCTCTCAAACATGGGCTGTAGTTAGCTTGCTCCCTGGGAGCTCTTCCTCGGGAATAGATACTGACTACTTCCTCCCCAATCTATGAAAGCCCTCAAGTGCCTGCTTTGAGCCAGAGTAGCCCACCGAATAGTAGCATAAAATAGCCAGTTAAGTACCTCAGTAGATGGGCGCTAGAGCCCTGTATGAGAGGAGCCGCTCATGCTGAATCACTTTTGTGCTCCCCAGTCTTGTGCAGGACTCGGTCAGGATCCCTGCACTGCTGCTTTTCAGTGTGCCAGTGTGTGGATGGGGGACTGCAACCTTGGGGGCTGCCGACTAGCAGCCTCCCTGCACATTAGATATACTTTAAAAACCAAATCTGTATTCTAATTTTCCAAGTCTGAATGAATGAATGGCTTTCTCAGGAAAGACTTCATGAGGTTTATATGGAGTTTGTGTCATTGAAAGCTAGTGACCTGGAGAGATGCAAAATATTTTTTATTAAGTTAAGCTGACCTCTACAATCCAAATGGGAAGGAGAGAAAAAAAAACGAAACCTTTTTGTGCTTTTAAAAGGAAAGGAAAATGTTTAAAGCTTTTTGAATATGTAAACTTAACAGAAGTGCAAATCAGTAACTATTTTTTGAAAGGCTCTATGCAGAACCTGTGTCTTCCACTATTGCTTAAAGACAAGGACCTTACTATAAAGTACAGGGAGTGGGCAGATTTTAACTTTGTAGCTTTGAGTGCCAGATTTTCAGAGCCAATATTTTGCACGTATGACATCCTGCCCTTCTGTTATTATTGCCAAACGCTTCCATGACTAGATCTGGAGAAGCACATTTAAGGGGAAGGGTGTATATTTTCGTATTGCTTTATTGCTGGGAAATGAAACACAACTCAGTGCATATATGTCTCGCAGAAGGAAGGAATATGATGGAGAAGTGAGCTGAGGGAGAGAGATGTGGAGTGCTGTTTCATTATCCCCAAATTCTGGTTTGCAGCCATAAGCATACTAATAAAATAGTTTCTCTAAAGGTTACCAGGAATAAAACATTCTCAAATTTTAGGATGAACCAAAAAGAAGAGATTAAAATATTTCAGCTCTGTATTCTAACTTTTCAAAGCTTTTAAAAACACCTGGAAAATTAAAACAAGAACAAGTCAGGTCAATGTCACGCACATTTTCTGAGTGTATGCTCAATTATCTCACCCAGGTCACTAACGAAATAGAAGATGAGCCTGGACAGATCAGTGCTGGGTCCTGCTTCAAGCATCCCTCCAGCTTGAGAGAGATCCACTAACAGTATGTATTCTTTGTGAGTGATTTTTAATCAGTCCGGTACTCATCTTACAGTGATTTCTTCAAAGCTCTGTTTCTGTAGTTATGTAGAACAGCATCAGAGGCCCTCACAGTACATGCTTCTCTTGAATCCTGTCAAAAAGGGATTTTTGCTATGCTATTCTGAGTGGGTGTTGACAGGACAAGATGCCATTTGTACAAAGTTGGGGCAAAGGATGTCTCAGTGACAGAGATGAGAAATCATGAATGTCAGCATGAAACCTTGACTGAATAGGCAACATTTAGAGATGCTGTGCTGAAAGCTGTGTGTAAAGCCTGTGTGTAGGCTGGGTTGGAGTACCGAGGGAAAGATCCCAGCCATAGATGCCACTTGGACCATGGGCAGGATGGGAATAATATTCAGAGTGATTGAACAGGAGGAAGCGAGGGAGTCTTGAAGTACAGGGAGATGCAAAGTTTCATTCCAAAAAAGTTGAAATACATTCTTGAAATACAATACTTGAAATACAAGTTGACAACACATTCTGACACTTTCAAAGTAAAGTAACTTCAGATAGGTATCATGAACGTAGGCAGAATAGATAGCAAACAATTTCAGACAAAAAGGAAAAAATAAAGGGGGAGCATTGTTTTTAAAATGTTGTTTTGTTTTAAACAAACTTTCCTCTTTTTTTTTTTTTTTCCATTTTTGTACAGATGAAACTAGTTTGTCAAAGTGTTCCATACAAGCTCACAGTTGGGAGCCACCTGAAATACCTTTTCTTTGACAAACTGACCTTTTGTTGAAATTGCTTTAACTTGATTTGACTTCAGCCCTCAACTGCAAGTGGGGACTTCCATGAGCTTAATGACGCAGGGGAAGAGGAGGAGTTGGAAAACAGTGGGGGGTTGAGATGGAAGATAATATAGTGGGAGTGATAACAAAAATATTAAAAAATTTTTTATGGCAAGAAAGTGTAAGAAGGAGAGCATGAGGGCACATGGGATAAGTGTAAGTGAGAACAGATAATACCTTTCTCTATGTGGAGAAATGTACAGGAAGGCAGAGTGAGGGAGCAGCTAAAGCAATGGAGAAGATCTGTAGATGCAATGAGGATCCTTTCCTCCCATCTCCCTTCTTCATTTTTTTAATCCTATCTTGTGCACCACATGCTTCAGGAATCAGTGAGGCTCCTTTTCTTTCCCTCTTCATGAACAGTCCATTTTGCTTCTTTCAGCAAAACTGGCTCCAAGTGTAATTATTTCCTGGTGTCTCTGTGCATTTACCTATGCCTCCCAGCAGGGCCCTGTGTTTGGTTCAGACAGACTCCCCTGCTCTCCTCTTCCCCCATGAGATGTGGCTCCCTATAAGAAAATTTCCCAAGAGGTTTTTAAACTTCACTGCAGGGTAGGTTTCTTCTTTTGGGTCTTGAGGTTTCATGACAATGCACACACCTTTGCTTTCAGAGCAGTTTAAGCTGGCTCTGCTCTTTTCTCCTCTTTTTGGATATTGTTTTATTCAAACAACTCCTGCAATATGTATCATTTCAATTACCCTGGAGGTTTACACAGTGAACCGAGCTGTGCTTCCAACTTCTGCCCATTATATACTGACAAAGCAGCACAGAGGCAAGGCTGTGTGACTGGTGAACAGTGCATGAGGCAAGGTTCAAAGGGAGGGAGCTTATATAATAGTTACTCATAACTCTTTACCCCTTTCCATGGCCTAGCTCTGTCTTTTAGTATTGAAATTCAAGCTGCAATCAGAGGCTGAGAGACTTCATTTTAGAAGAGGTTTTTGCTAAAGGTAATAGGGGAAATGTAAATCAGCTGTTTGTTTGTTTGTTTATACTCCTGGACAGGAAGAAGTTAGGCAATTGTTATTCCAAGCATTCACTAAATACATTGAAGATTTCTTTTTATAGAGGATTTGTTTAACTGAAGGTTATCCAACACATAAAGGACTGCTTCATGGGAACTTCTATATCTATAAGCCTCTTGGTTTGTTTCAATGCTTGCCGTCTCCTCAACCCTTCTGACTTCCCCATCAAAGTCCTAATCATAACAGCCCTAAAAGCCTAGGAAACTGTCCATTGTAACCAAAGGTTCCATCCATTATTTAAAACCAGAGGAATAACATTTGTTTGCTACGGGGAACTGGTAATGTCCACTATGACTGGCAGTCCCTAAAAGAAAGTGCACTGCACAGATGGAATATCTCCTGCACTTAGAAATGAGGATTCCCCAAATGGGTGCCTTTGAAAGTAATTTAGTGGTGTCCTACTCCTTACATTCATCAGTGTGTGCAATCTGGTAACATCTTGCAAGCACACCTCGCCAGGAGAGAGGTTTGTATTATAAACGCCTAACAAAAGGATCTCCCTTTCCTTTCTCTCCTCCTTCTGCACTTACTAAGCTAATTACTTCATTTTTAAAAAGGGAAAAGCTCTTCTCTCTTCATCCTTCACATGCCTCCCATCTCTCTGGCTTGATCTTTGAATGCGGTGTGCTTTGACTGCGAAATGACAAGGTAGAAAGCTCACATTGACTTTCCAGTTGGAATTTCAAGGCTTGATTTTTTTCTAACCCAGCTTTCAGCTGTTAGTCGAGGGCCAAGCCACTGTAGACAAAAGCTTTCAAACTTCAGAAGACATAATTCAGCAAGATTGGCTGAGGTGCTGATGGAAGGGAGGTCTGACCATGTCTCCCTATGGTTAAGGATGACACTGAAGATAAGAACATGTTAACGGATGCAGCCTTTCACCTTCTGACACCTCACTTGGTCAGGACTACTTTTGTCACCTTGGATGAACATTCCCTCAAATATCAGGGACTTTGGCAGAGGGCCCCACTTCTCTGATTACAGATGAGCTACTGAAAGGAAAGTAGGATAGGTACAGCCTAACGTGGCTATTTTTGCCTTGAAAGAATAATAGGTACTCTCATTTTTTTAGATGTATGAATTTTTTTTTCCCATGTGCTACTGCCTAACTTACTGATAACTTCACCTGGGGTGGGACAGACCACCATCTCCTTACAAAAAACTGCCTCTTCAAAATGATATTTTAGGGAACAACAGCAGGGGCAGCAGCAGTCAGCTCAGCAATAGTGGGTGTGCTGATCTGGTTCTGGAAAAGTATTGTTGCTTCTCTACTAATGCTTGCTTTCATGCCATCTCTTGCACAGCTTGAATGAACAGGGAAGAATTAATACTTTTTATTTAATTAAAAAGCTACTGAGGTAGCAAACAGATTCAGCAAGCAGCTTTTCCTTAACTTCAGAATGAGGTTTTATTATTGGTGATATTTTTGTGAGGACTCAAAGCTCTGCTGAATTTAGGCTCTATCTGGAGTCCTAAACAAAGAAGGGGATTTCATGGCTTATACTTTCCCTTAGGACAGGACAGGACAGCCCAAAATCCTGAACTTTGGTGGGTTTATTTTCCAATCCAGATCTACATTTGGCTGTCCCTCCTGTCTAGAAGACTTCCCACAGCATTTTTGGCTGTCATTAGCCATCATAGGTGTGTAGTAGAGAATGTCGGTCTCCAATACTGACATACATTTAAACTGTATTGCATGTGCACAACCATTATTTGTCATTGCTTTTCCCACCAAGTACTTGTCGACCTTTTAACCATCAACCCAACTTTGCAATCAATCCTTCATTGTTTTTTTACTTTTTTCTTGGACTGATGGGTTTAAATGTGCAAAAACTGCAAAAATAAGGACCTGAAATGACAATCCTTTAGTTCTAAAAGCCATAACTACCAGTAGCATCTTTTGATGTATACTGTCTTAATGAGTAAACACCTACTTAGCAACGCTAGGAAAATATATTTTCTTAGCTCCATTTTTCAGCAAAATATATATCCCTTATTGTTCCTTCTTGGCATGCTGCCCATAATGTTGATCTGCTCTTACTGAATTAGCCATACCCTGATAGACAGCATTTCCCCCCTTTGCTATACATGCTTCATCAGCACAGCTAGATCTCTCTTTAAGTATGGTACCCTTTGCTGCTGCCTTTCTGCCCTTTCTTCCTCAGACCACATAAAACCCATCTGTCAGAAACTCTAAAATTACTTGTTCTGTGAAGTGAAATCTTCAAAGCCCTTCAAATATCTAGCGTATGAAAACTCTTTTCTTTATCCCATTTAGGATTACCAAAAAAAAAATTAAGAAAAAAGCAAGACAGATCCTTCCTTGCAAAGAAAATAGTTATTAACCTTGAGGATAAAAGCAGATACAATTCCAACGATGGACTATTTTTCCAAAGGAATTGTAGGGAAGGTAATTGCTGAGGTCAGCAACAAGCAAGTTGTAGAAAAACAACAGCTCCCACAAAGATTTGTCACACTTAAGGAAGAGAGTAAAATAAGCATTCTAACACTGGCCTACTTTGGAGCTACGAGAAATCCTAGTTTGCATCAGTGATTTGCAAATGGTCCCTCTCCTGACACTGTGTCAAGTAAAAACTTTGCAGCTCAGCAGCTGCATCTGAATTCGGTGACTTTCACCAATATCTAAAAGGCATGATCTGAGAAATGTTTGAAGCAGAGCCTTTTGGATTATGTTTAAGTTTCAAGTCACTCAATATTCACTTTTATAAGAGCAATATATTCATATATTCAATACATTCATATTACTGCTTTCACTTTGGTTTTTTATACTCATTGAGACATGACAAGGCTGATTAGAGTCAGTGGCCCAAAACCGAATGTCAATAAAGTATCAGAGGGGAGTTGTAAAACACACCCTATCTGAATACTTTGAAAATCTTTGGAGACAAGATTCATACTGCTTTGGAAAGAAAAACTCTTGTTTTTCTAGCTTCTTATATCTAGTCCATATAAACTGACTAGAAGCAATTTGCAGGACATGATGAAAAGGATAAACAGGCAGAAGAGCAGGATGATTTACCAAAAATCATACATATCCACGAGAACAAAGAGAGAATATAAAGAAACACAGCCTGAACCACATATGCTGATAAGAGGACTACAGAAAACAGAGATGCAGTGACATGAAGCTTTATGAGGTTTAGAAAACACAGTTTACAACAAACATTAAGTCAACATAAGTTTTAAACCACCTTATCAGCATGTAACTTCCTTTTCCATGCTATTCTTCAGATTTTGCTGAAACTCTGGGCCATCCAGGTTCTCTGCACACTTTTCTGCTCCCAAGGGTGAAACTGGTGTTAGCTTTGCAACCAGAAGTGGTTCCTACCCTTGGGACTTTCCCCCACTGATTTATCTTTGCCTATTTGTTCTCTTCAGCACTTGCAGGTTTAGGCCTGTGAGCCATTCATTTGGGCCCTCATCCTGCTGCAGCTGCTGAAACCACTGACAAAGCCCTTTTCGGCCTGAGGACTGGTATGATCCCTTTCTGGACTCAGCAAGAACAACTCATCCCCATTCCAAGAAGAGAGAAAATTACTTGGTCAATGCCTTGTCCAGGGAGAATAATGCAGGTATCCCACACTACTGGCAGTTCTTACCCTTTTGCCTTCACAGCTGCACACAGAAACACAACAGCAGCAGATAGACTAGCTCCCCAGCAGAGGAGAAAGGGTTAAATCTTAGACAAAGCTGAAAGGGAATAAAAAAATATTTCAAACATCTCTAATCGCTGCCCCTATCATGTTACTAGTGCCAAAATAATGCCACTCTTTTAGTCTGGCGATGCTCATTTTGCTGAGTCAATACTGGGCCACACAGATGCAACTACATATTTACCGGTTTTCATTATCCTGTTTGTGGACTGAATCACATATTTGGGCACATCCTAAGTTCTTAGCCTGCCAAATGCTCCCTATGTGCTGGGACAGGCAGAAGAGCTTCCTATAAGTTCCTGCAGGAACTACTGGACTCTGAGTTGTGCTGATCTCATTTGATCTCTGTGGCTCCTGGATGGCCTTAACTAAGCTTCTTGACAGCTCATGTGGAATGAAAAATACTGTCAGCAGGAGTTGTGTTCCCTAAACAGAGTTTCCATCAGACCAAGGAATGATAAATTATTTTCTCTTTCCCAGTGATGAGGATATCACAAAAAACAACTTACTGCTACACTTCCTATTTTCCAAGATGAGGCAGAGAATTGGAAAAGGGTAGGAGTTGAAGTCAGAGAGGTTTGACATTTTCTTTGTTTTCATCTGTCCTCAGATATCATTCACAACTTTGGTGAAGAGTGTGAACTGCCAGCCGGTTTGTGTGGCACACTGTGTCCAGAGAAGGGCAACGAAGCTGGTGAAGGGCCTAGAGAGCAAGTCTTATGAGTAGCAGCTGAGGGAACTGGGGTTGTTTAGTCTGGAGAAAAGGAGGCTCAGTGGAGACCTTATCGCTCTCTACAACTACCTGAAAGGAGCTTGTAGCGAGGTTGGGATCGATCTCTTCTCCCAAGTAATAAGAGATAGAACAAGACGAAATGGCCTCAATTTGTGCCAGGGGAGGTTTAGACTGGATATTAGGAAAAATTTCTTCACTGAAAGGGTTATCAAACATTGGAACAGGCTGCCCAGGGAAGCGGTGGAATCGCCATCCCTGGTGGTATTTAAAAGATGGGTAGACGTGCTGCTGAGACACATGGTTTAGTGGTGGTTTTGGCAGTGTTAGGTTGATGGTTGGACTTGATGATCTTAAAGGTCCCTTCCAACCTAGGTGATTCTATGATTTGCGTGTAAGATCTCGCCAGTGGTTGCTGCAAAACTGAGATGTGTTTTCTTATGGAGGAACAGTCTCAAGGGCAGCTGCTGGCTGTTGACTGAATTTCCACGGCAAGCACCCAAAGGCTCTAGAGTGCCCTAGGGAGCAGTCTGTGTATTTGACCTCACTGCAACCTGCACTGCTGCTGCAGCACAGTCACAAAATTACTCTCCAGAATGCTTGTAAATATGGTATTTCCCGATTTCCAAAAGACCTTGAAAACACTAGATCATACTCCAGCCATCGAGGGAGGTTCCTCATCTTAGGCACTAACCTAGCTGGGATACGACCCCATCTCTTTCTTACAGTGGGACGGGGAGGGAAGAAGGAAGCTAAAGCTTTGGAGCTGGTGACTTCAATATCTTAAAATGGAAAAGGCTGATGCAGTATTGTTTATTTTAACTAAAGGTATTTCCATGGCCCTTATCACTGCAGCATCTGAGCCAAGGCCAAAACTCCACTTTCCTGTCAGGTCTGCAGGGCTGGAAGCAGACAGCTGAGGGATAAGCCTCTGGTGAGTGGATGCAGCTGGAGTTTGTTAACCTGTGAGGCCCACTGAAGCATGCAAAAGGAGGAAGAGGAAAGGAGTGGGCAGTGGGGGAAAGGGTTGAGTGCAGTTTAGGAAGGGGTTTTGTGTTGTCCTTGGATCCTGCCATAAATGGCGTTTTTATTGGAGAGCCTGTCCTATCTCTGGGAGGCAAGAGGATCTTTTGCTTTGGCCTTTTTGGCCTCTTTCATATGTTTGTGAGGTAGGCTGTTTCTCACCCATCAGCAGTTCCCTCAGTCCCTCTACATCCACCTTGAAAAACATGGAGCCCTGTGAGAGCTAGTCTATGCCCTAGGAGGAAACTGAGATCTAAAATGGAGTGTTCTTGGTTTGCAAGGTAACTTGGCCCCTCCAAGCAGAGTATTGTGATGAATATGTCTCTCAGCATGTCCCCAGGCTCAGCTGGAAGGAGTTAATTTTACCCTACAAAATCTGTGGGCTTTGTGAGGAACTGATAAACTGTCACGGATGGAAGTATTTGATGCAGTTATGATTTAGCAGTGATTCAAAATTTAGTAGTGATTTGAGGTAGATCGAGAGGTTGAATTTCAGCAGCACTTAATCATTAACTGATTTAAAGATTTACAGAGTAATTTAACTAAACAACTGAACAGCAACTTGATTACAGATTCAAAGACGACAAAGTTCACACTAACTTAGTAGGAGGTATCCCAAACCAATGCATATGAGCAAAAAGCACAGATCTCAAATTAATGCATATACATATAAGAAAAGCATAGAGATGCATGTACACACACACACACATACTGGTTTATAACCACTGAGATCAAAGATCTCTTAATATCGCATGACTCTAATAAGCCGGCAGGTACCCCTTCCAACTCCTACACATGCACAGACAAACGGAAGAACATCCACATCATTAATGTATATTTATCATAAACATATAAGTGGAGAGGTGGATGAAAGAGAGAGTAGTCTATAGTTAAAATTTTCCTTTTCTTGAGTTAGAGTAAAACTCACAATACATTGGCATTCCTCAACAGGCGATAATTGAGGCTCAAGAGGGGTTGTCTTGCCCTGGCCTTCTAGTCTTTGAGGTGTTTGCCCAAGCAGCGTCCCAACTCAGGGGAGGTACTGGCCACAGCCCACTGCAACCCAGAAGAGCTCAAAGTGTCTTTACTACAATCACTACTTATAGGATCTGAGATAATTGACTTTTGTCAGGTATTTTTCCACTCCAGCCCAACTTGGACAATGGAGAATTCTGGTACTTTCCATCGGTTACACAAGCCCAGGACTTGCTAGGACTTGTGGTCCTGGTACCCCCCACTCTGTGGCCATGATCCATATGTTGTCAGGAGTGATCAATTATAGTTATTATCTTCACACAGTAGGAGCCATGGGAACCAGGCACACTAGGGGGTTGCCATAGTGTTCTAGTCCATTACTCCCTACCTTCAAATGGTAGGAGCTATGGGAACCAGGTACACTAAGGGGTTGCCATAGCGTTCTAGTCCATTGGTCCCCACCCTTTCTTTCTTTCATGTTAGACCATTATGTATCATTCTGGTCATTGTATTATTATGTGGCCCAGGTGGGGAGGAAATAGCACCAAGTACCAAGAGGCCTAAGGGGGAGGGGGCAGGACTGCACCACCACATAAGCATGAGGCTAGTTTAGCAAAAGAGTCTGTGTTAATTTTTTCCTGGAAGAACAAGCATTCTTCTCCCTACCCGGGTGCTTACTTGAGAGCCTGTTTGTTCTGTCCTTCCGAGTCCTGTGCAAAGATCTCAGTCTTTAACAGGAATAGCCTTTTCCTCACAGGGGTTTCAGGAAAAGCCTGGACAATTTGCCTTCCATCTTGTCTTCTGGGAATGCTGCAGTTCTTTTCTCCTGAGGGGTCTCTCTCTGCATGGTTTCCTGGCCTGAAAGGAGTCTGTGCTCCATGCTGCCAAAGGTGGATTTTTCAGTGGGAAATGCTATTTTTGTGGGTGGTCTTGAAATCATCCCACAGAAATAGCTAATCCAGGCCTTGACTCTTACATGACTGCATTCTGCCAAATGCTGTTTTTATAATGACCATGTGTAGTCCCACTTTCTTGAGACTTTCCTCCTGTACCTTGTTACACTAATTAGCTGTCTTGGCTTGATTTGGATGGTGAAGTCCTGCTTAGTATGTGTGCCTTTCCTAACTTACAATTTCTATCACTGGGTCTTTCTGGAAGGAAAAAAAATTGTCATACATACCGGCAGTAGATAACTAGAAATTGCTTCCGCATGTAAAAAGCTACTGAGTGGCCCTTAAATGCTGCTGAAGAGAGGTACTGGTCAACAGAGATTTGGCGGGTGGGGAGAGAGAAAACCAAAAGATATGAGTTCAGTTCCTGTGTCAGCAAGTAATGACACCTGTGGGCCTCAGCTTGCTTTTATGGAATGAAGATACAATTTTCTTCTGCTCTGTTTAGATTGTGTAGTTAGATTGTCAGTGCTTGTCAGTGCTTTGGATCAGGGACTACGTATATTTATGTATAGGCATGTAAGAGTCCCTGGTTCTGGATCTTAGTACAAGATTATTACAAGAGTAATAATGTGAGAGGCTGTCATGGGAGGAAAAGAGTCATTTCACTGTGATACTTGCAGTTCCTCTGAACGTGCCTACCACTAGCCCATAGACAGGGAAGACCTGGTCTTACAGTGATTTGGCTAAGTTTCGTTTCTACAGCCTACCAGCGGGTATCTTGAAAATGCTTTAGACTTTGGTGGTCTCTTCATCAAAGAGAAAAAAACAATGCTGTGTGATTCCAGCCATCAGTGATACCATGAAAGTGGTGAATTTTCAACAGATAACTGAGGCAGTTTGCCAGCAACTTTTGCAGTGTGAGTCAGGAGCTAGCCTGAAAACTAGGACTCCAGGCTAGGTACAGCAAAGGCTCTGCAACTTGTTACTAATTGGGGCACAGCTACCAGTATTTCAGCATTTTTCATCATACCCATTTTAAAAACTATCTTTCTCTGTAGAAAACACAAAACAGTGTCCACATTCCACAGGGATTTTTTTTCCTCTTTTTTTTAAAAGCAGTCCCTGTCATAAACCATTCTGCCTTTGTCCTAATCCTGAGACCTCATTCATCCTTCTGATCACAAAACCTGCAACTCATCAGAAGTGGTCAGCCCCATGGTCTTGACTCTGAGAGACAGACAAGAGGCAAAGAAAACTAATGTGAACAGAGTAACTTTTCCCCTGGTGCCTCCCTCCTGTATCTGTAATCAGTGGCTTAAGGACAGGGCATAGCAGGGCCAACAGCTGAGCTCCCCCTTCAGGACCCTGATTCTGCACCATTACCATCTGGTAGGCTTGCTTAATTAACTGGGGAAGGTTTGGCATTTTATTACCTACCCTGTCTGCTTTATCCTTTGTATTTTCTTGGCATCTTGAGTTATATGTAATGACATTTTCAAATCCAAGCCACCTACTTCCTAGAAAAGAGTTTCTCCAAAACAATGGCAATTTCAAGAATATTTTGCAATTGAAAGGGTAGCGGTTCCTGCTCCCATAAGTGAAGCTTGCTTTTTTCCCCACAGCATTCATTTCCTCTTGAAGAGAGTCACGCGTACTTACTTGATTATTTCTGTCTCTGAAATGCTTTTTTGCCTTGTCTTACTACCCTGATCAGTTATGTCTATTTCTATATTAGTTTTCAGACAATATTTTGGGCTTTGATTTTTTTTGTCTTGATCTGCAGATACTTGCTCCTGCATGTACCCAGCCTCAGCTTGGGGTGTAGAAAATGCAGCTGGCTTCTATCAAGAGAAGCCATCCTTGCACAGGGAAGATAAGTACAGCAGTTAAGGCAAAGGTTGTGACTAGTCTTGGAAAGCATGTTCAGTATGTCTTTCAGTGTGGGGTAGCTGATTGCTTTGTAGCTTGCTTCTCCATAGACTTCTCCCTGTATCTGCTTATTTTTCTTTTTCCTGGACACTTCTGCTTGACATCGTCTGATATTCCGGAGTCTGGTCTTTGAACAGCTGCCGGCCACTCCCCTGGGTACTGCCTTGGCTTTCTTGTGCTATCTGAAAAAGAAATACGAAACAATTAACAGGAAGATCAAAATCACTCAGTACTTTTGGAATCCCTGAGAAGAATCTCCCTGGCACTTAGGTACATCCCAAGGCTGACTGGCTCATTCTCTTCTTTTCTTTCGTTCCTTCTTTCTCTTCTCATACACTCCAGTTTCCTTCTGTTCCACAAAAGATTGTCGTTGCCTGCCCCCCCCCAAGAAAAACAAAACAAAACAAACCACTGTCGAACTTTATGCAAGCTAATCAACAACTGCTGATTACATTTTTGCCATCTCTGGTCAATGGCTCTGCCATGGCCCAGTAAACATTCAGGATAGGTTGTACTACGTGCTTTTCTGCTACTGGCCTACTTGATGATGATGATGAAACCATTTCTCCTGTCCATGCCTCAGTTTCTTAATAAGTAAAACACTACTTATCTGTTCTGTAATCTCATGATAAGGAGAGTTATTTCTAATTATATCAAGTGGGTGACATTCCAGTTATTGTACAGATGGTGAAGATTGTTTTCATAATGGCTATTGAGATTAAAGGTGGGTTTTTTTCCCCAACTAATAATTAGGACATTGTAATTTTTTAGGACTGATAATAATTATATCTACCTTCCAACAGAAAACTGTATTATAAGAAAACTGTTTGGAGGGGTCTGCTTTTCCTACTTTTTTTTTTTTTTTCCTGTGGGATTCAGTTATGCTGGGGAAGAATACTCTTCTTTTCAGCAGAAATGTTATAGCCTTTTACAAGTATCTCTTACCAACTATGTCTTTACCTTGTCACTTTTATCAAGACTTTTCATGAGGGAAAAATACAAATTCTCTCCAGTGTTTTGTTTTAAGAATTTTTAGTAAATCTGAACTCGGATCATTTGAACACAACCATTCCTCACTCTTTCAAGCTCAATCCTATCTGGTTTTCTTGACTAGTACATGGAAATATTATCCTGTGAATTGCACAATGCGGCACTTCAGTGCTCCTTTTAATTCTCCAGCAAAACTCCATTTAACTCACAAAATATGGGATGATTTTATTTAAAAAGGATTATCACTGGGAATCTCATTTATGCTGAGACACAGTCTGCCTAATTAGAGCTGACTGAAGTGCTAGTGGGATCAACATGAGTGGGTTCCTACTGACAGAAGACATCAAAGAAGACTGAGGACCCAGAATTTCTGCAGAAAAGAGTGTTGTGGCATCAGGTCCAGCCTCCTTCCTAAACACAGGTCACTCACAGCACTTCAGCAGGCTATTATCTTCTGATGGAGCTAGAGTTCAACCAGATGCCCAGACTTGTTTTAACATCTTCAAATGATGGGGAATACATTGTGCCCCTTGCTGAGGCTTCAAAACATAATGTGGTTAGAGGCCATTCTTATTTCAGCTGACTCCAACCCTGGTGAATTTTTGGTTCTCTAGTCTCTTTTTAGTGGAATATTCTTTCTTTTCATTACACTGGTGGAACAGAGCAGGCAGGACAAGGTCACAGTTATAAGAATTATCATCGTCATCATTAGTCAGGACCATTCCCATGCAGGAACAAAGACCTTAAGGTGATCTTAGCACAAACAGCAGCAAATCTGAGAGGTATTTTTCTAGTGAAGTCTGTTGATGGGCTGTCAAATTTTGAGCTAGCTGTACCTGCTTGGGAGCAAGGGATCCATTCTGGGTATGCAAAAGAAGGAATAGATTGCACTAGGCTATTACAAGTACAAAGGCCAAAATTATTTTTCTCACAGCTAGCCATGCCCAGGATATTCTGGGCCCAGCATAGCTATGTGGATATTTATATGAACTGCCGAGAGCATGTATCTCTCTGCATGGGTGAGGACAGATGGACAGAGACTTCTCTACTTGCATGAAGAAGTGACTTGACAGAAGGCAGTTGCGCTGGGCTGCTGCAGAGCTGGTAGAGTCAAAAGACATTTGCTTAGGCTCAGGGCTGTAAAAGTATGGAGACTGGAGATACCCAGGGAGTGTGGAGGAGTACATGTAGAGGTTTGGTCTGTCCCATCTTTGTAGACAAGACCTAAATGGACCTGCAGGCTAGTTGAACAAACAGTGTCCCACTAAGTGCGTTTTCCATGATGGAGCACATCTTAGAGCACTTTCCCCTCCAAACCCTGCTTCAGTCTGTCTTTTTCCAGGTAGTAGTTTTAGAAAAGCTACTTGGGAAAGTTTTCCTTTGCTGAAGGAGTGGATAGGTGTATTCTGATGGCACTTCGGTACTTCTGGTTTGACCAGGACTTCTCACAGATGGCAGTTAAGATGACAGGGAATGTAACAGCTGTGTGAAATGCTGGTAGCATTGTCCACAACACTTTCAGACTCCTTTGTTTAAGAGTAAAGACCTAAGTCATGTCACAAACTTAAGCCAAGATTGCTAGTTTTCATTTCACTCCATCATGCTGCTTTGTGAGCAGTGATTTGTGCTTGGCTGGCCGTTTCAGATGTAAAGCCTGCTGAGTTTCTTCCTGGAACATCCTGATGCAGTAAACAAGGGAAAGCAGAGGCAAAGCTTTTCCTGTGCAGCCAGCTGGTGTGCCTGTGCTTTCTCACTTCTTCGTGCATTCTTACCCTTGACCCTGGTGTGCTATCCAGTTCCCTCTGTGTCAGGTTCTCCTGAAAGCTGTGATTTCCTTTCCTGACAGGCACCAGGAAGATGAGAAAGCTGTCGGGCAACCTTTGCTCTGAGAGTACTAGAGGGTTATTAACAAAGCATGCCTGACAGGCAGGGTTTAGGAAATACTGATAACATCAGGAAGAGGGAGGAAAGTAAACAGTCCAGTAGCTTAGGGTGTGCTTGTAATTTTAAAATTGGCCCAGGCTAGCAGCTTTATAAGCTGTTCTTTCCCTTGCAGTGTCACTGTCACAGACTTGGTGCTGCATATGAGGTCACACCATTTCCACCAGCAGCTGAGACAGATTCAATACCTTTAGCTGGGACTCTATTCTGAACCAGTTCAAAGGCTTAAGCAGTTTTGGCTTGGTTTCAGCACCACACAGGAGAGTAAGGTGATCCAACTTACTCTGTCCCCAGATGTGAGGGTGTGGCAAAAGGGAAGTCTACTTCCACTGCCTCCTAACCACTGCAAGGAGAAGCCACCTATTTTACAAGGGAATCAAGGCCAGGAATAGAACTTCTGTCATTGACTTCCACTAACCTGGCTTTGTAAAAGTCAGCTAGGACATTTAGCTGGGAACTATGAAATCCCATCCTCTGGGCAGTTTGCAGCTCAGCTTTTGATAAAGGCTTTTTCTAATTATCACTGACAGGCAGATCAAGGGTAAGATTACACATTTGAGTTCTTGTTTTTTCTCTTTCCTCTCCTTCTTCATATCATGTGTCAGCTCTAGTTTCCTAATACATTTCCGTGTCAAAGCACTAAACTTCATCCATCATAAGCACATTTGTGCAAGTCCTAACAAAATAACCCTGCTGCCACGTCTCTCTGGGAAGGTGGAGACTCCAGTCATAATGTAACATGACAAAGGAAGCACCATGAGGCTGGCTAGTGAGATTATATCTTTTCCATTTGTGCAGTAACTGTTGTTTAGTATGGCTTGTCAGTCTGTCAGATAAAGGCACACAGCCATCTATAAGGAATTATTAATGAAAATTCAGACATTTTTTCTGTTGGAAACGGATCACTTCACTCTTCATCTCGCTGACTTTTTACATTAGAAAACTAAAAATAGCCCTGAGTTTATAAGGAAAGACCTTCAATATCTGGCAGGTTTTGCCTTTCCTTTCCTGTAGTCTGTTCCCCAGAGGAAGGTTAAATACACAAACCCTTTTTCTAATGGTTTGAGCTGAGCATTTCAGAGCCATAAACATGAATACAAGGTGTGCATCTTTCTCTGTTAAGCACATTCAGTCCACCAAGCCCCCTTATCATCCAAACAGAAAGCAAAGACCAAAAAATCCCTCTAGCTTCTGATAATTTACACTTCTGAGGAAAAGGCAGGTTAAGAAAAATAAGTGCTAATCACACCAACTTGAATAAACTCAGTGTTGGCAAATCCTGTATAGCTTTCCCCACTTTTCCCTGCCAATGCAGCTCAGCCCCTTTTGAAGCAGCCCTGCCATCACAAAGCTGGGCCGTGCTGCAGCAACGTCTTTCCCTTGCACCAGGATGTATTGGGGAATGCCAGGGGCAGGAGAAGCATGCAGTGGAGAAGAGTGTTACACAGGCAACTGTCTGCTGATGACCCACATTATTGTTTTATGACTTAGAAAACTCATTTCTACAGATGACCTTGACAGGGCTTGCCTTCTGGCTTTTCAAAATAAATGGCTGAAACCCAGAAATATTATTGTCTGTTGAGGTGGAGGTTTTTGCTACTTCTCCTCCACAACACAGAAGGTCCAGGAGCTATTTAGCTCCCCAGAACTTCTGGGTTTCAGATGCCAAGGGAGAAAGTCTGTGTAGTTGTTTGTAGTATCTTCCCATTTTCCATCAGGATGATAATGAGATATTCAGCTGGTGTGGATGAGATGCCTTTTCCAATGGGCATATGCCAAAGGCACCAGAATAGGTGTGTAACACAATACCACCTTCATAAATGGGCAGTGAAGCTCCCTGTGTACACACACACACCTATGTCTAGTGCAGAGGCTGCATTAGAAATGGGTGATTCATTTCCCCTCCTTGCTTCCTGGAGGATGGGATATAATTCGCATCCAAATGCACAATCCTCAGGTGTGCCTCTGCATTGCGTGGTGCAAAGCTTTCAGTGCAACTCTGAAATCCCAAGAAAGGGAAAGAAGATCAGACTCTCCTCTCTGCCAGAGAATCTGAATGTGGTTCCACATGATTTAATGTGACTAACTGATTCTCTTGGATATACTGGGGCTGCATTCTACGCTTAGTGCTTTCCAAAACCAAACCAAGTCAACAGAGTGCTCTGCAGTGCGAAGCAAAACAAAAACACAAAAAGTTCATGTGTAGTCACCAGACAAAAATTTGCTAAGTACCAGCAGAAATGAGGAGTTAATGGGTCCCATATGTGGCAGCTAACCTGAGCTTTATAAGATTTTCCATGAGATTTCTGAAAAGATTTCTGTAGCAGCAAGTGAGATCAAAAATCCATTTTCTTGTTAAACTGGACAGCTAACATTCAGGCCTTATTTTCTTCCACAGCCGAGTCTATAAATACAGGCTAACAAACTTGGATAGGATTCCCACTCTAAAAAAAGCAGATGACAGCGTCTAGTATTCCTGAGCAGTAAGGCACTTAAAGCTTTAATCAGTTTCTCAGCAAGACAAGATCTGAAATAGCTCAGAAAACATTTACCTTTTAATGCATCTTGTGGAGATGTAAGTTTTTACGGTCTTCCTAGATATTTTTGTATTCATATGTTGCAGTTAGACCATGTGGCTTGCTTCTTGTACAGTGTACACATAGCTCACATTAATTTGATGAACTTGGTGATGCCTTCAACAGATGTTCCAGTGTTGCCATAGCACTGGTATTTAATCCTTACTGGGACGGATATGCATTGCATTGGACTGTACAAAGCCTGAGCAGACTGGGTTTGGTTTGTTTTTTCCCTGTTCATTTAAAGTGTGTTCTGAACAGCAGGGATAAGAAATATTATTGTTTTCATGTGCTGACATCAATTCTGCGAGAAAGGTCAAACCACTGGAATTCTGTTTACCATTGCATAGGAGAAGGATCAGTAGGCTAGGTCTGAAAGCTAAAAGCAACATGTTTCTCCCAATGATTGCCTGGAGTGCAGATGTGCTGGGGGATTTTGCTTGTGTGATTTTAAGGGCTTAGACTGGTAGAAGTAGCATTTGGGGAATTCTGAGATAGAACTCCTGACAAAGAATGTCTCCCAAGGCAAACTGGTAACAAAAAACATTACAGGCTAAAGCAGCATCTCTGTTTCTTGGTATCCCTGCAGTTTCCATGCTGGCATTCAGAAGATTGTCTCTTCCTTGGCCATTTCCATGTTTATAGCACAGTCTCAAATGCAATTAGGAGGGCTCTTCAGACCTTCCCCACATTCACCAGGAAAGCTCCTCGGTGTAGAAGCCAGTGATTACCCCTAAGAGCAGGACAGAGAATTGCTGTTGCTTTGAGACCACTCGCAGAGCTTGCTTTAACATTTTGGGGGAACCTTTAGCATCTACAGAGGCTAGAAGTTTTGAAAGTATTAATAGATAATTTGGCACATAATAATATTCTCAGTTTCTTCTGACTCTCAGATTCTGGGTAACTTCATTTTTGTCAGTAGCCTTCTACGTGATCTTCAGGTGGAAAGTGCTCAAGAAATGACAAGTGTTACTGCTGAAGAAAAAAGTCAATGAGAAAGATGAAGAATGCAGCAAAGTGTGAGGGCAGACTGTAGGTGTTTATGTGGAAGATATTTTGCTGAGTCACCCTATATTACAGTCTGAGCTGGCCTTGGAGATTTATCTGTTCCTATATGGCTTTCCCAGAAATAAGTGATAAAGATCTGGGCAACCAAGAGCAGCCTACAGCTCTGTCAGGGGGAGATAAACATTAAGAGAGAGGGAAGTTCTGGGAGGTAAGAGATGCTGCAATGATTGGCAAATCCAGAGAATCCTGTGAGACAGTCCTCCATAAAAATCACAAGGACAGCCAGGAAGGACACCATGAAATTGTGTCAGCTGGTGATGTAGGAGGAAGATATGCGCATAGGTTTCCCATATCTTTCTGTCCTGTGAGGGGTGCACCAAAGGGTGTGTTTGTCAGGTGTCCTGGTAAAGCCATGTGGTGACTTCAGTCAGCATGGGAAAGATAGCTCAGAAGCTGAGGCCAAGGGAACAGCAGTGTGTTTGTGCTAGGACAAAAGATGAATTCTCAGAATTAAGGGGCTGCATTAGTATGCCAGAGTTAGCAGTCTATTCACACCTTCTGAACTGCCCTAGGACTGTAACAGAAGTAGGTTTCTCCTGTGGCAGCAGGACCAGGTCACCGACGTGGCGCACAGCACTCAATGCTGCAGTTGACATGAGGTGAAACTCTGAGGAGCAAACCCAGGCAGGGAGCAGGCCCAAAGCCAGACATTGTGGATGCAGTCTCACAGGATGCATCCCACAGCACTGCAAAATGCAAATACTGCACGAGCAACAGAATGCAGCCTCCTACTGAGGTGTGTGGGCAGGAGTTCCTGGTACTGCCAGCAACGGTGGGACAATGAGCCATCATAGAGCAATGCTAGCTTGAACCCTGAGCTAGTGTCTCCAATCAAGTCTTGGGAATGCTTCTCCTGGTGGACATTCTTGTATGCTTTTTTGGGTTCCCCAGCTTGGGGTAGGCTTCAGTATTCCCCCAAACACTCTTTCTGGGAATAGATGATTTCTTCCAATGCACCTGAGACACCTCCCTTCCCTCACAGACGTGGCTGCTCCTCAGGAACATGGAACCTGTCTGGATGTTTCTCTCCCTCTCTGAATTGGCAGATGGGAGAGTTTCCCTTCTCTAATAAACCTCTTGTCCAGCTTAATTTTGGCCAACCATTGCAATTAATCCAATCTCTGCTAACTGATCTGTTCCTTAATTATCCAGTGACCCTGGCAGAGACTGTTTCTACAGAGGGGGAAGAACAGTCATGGGAAGTTGTTCTTCGGTTGGGGTTTTGTTTGTTTGTTTGTTTCAGACTTGTTTTGTTTGAGTTTTCCCATGGATAGTAGCCAGATCTTTGTCCAAGGCTGTCTGTATGTGAACAGGGCATCACCAAGACTAAATAACCCCCATTGTTAGCCTTCTGTCACTATGCCTTGGCACATAGGTCCAACTTGGAAACAGAAAGACAGCAGAGAAAACAGATGTTGAAAATGAAATTTGCTGGCTGACAAGGATACAGGAAGATCACTGTACAAAAAAATGTTTCCTCAGTGATCACAGCCAGTGGACAGAGAAACCTATGCACCATAAGTGGAAGAACATGACTCTCAAGCTTCAGCATTTCTCTGTTCAGCCTTTACCAGCTTGTGCTCCTGACAAATCCTGTTACCTCTCCACTCACACTGATTCTGGAAACTATCCTTTCCTTCTGAACCTGACCACAAAATCTTTGAGAGTGAATCAGAGACTGGGCACAATGTGTTTCAGCATTTGCCATTGCATCTTGGTTCATCTTTGTGGATCAGCTTTTTTGTCTGAGCTTTCTTCAGAGCTAAAATCTTTTCCTGCTGATTCTGATCATGTGTCTTGCTTTCTCAAGAGTCTTAATTAGTTCCTTCTATTGTCAAATCCAGTGTTTCTGTCCTCCCCTAGTAGTCTCCACACAGCTCCACCCCAATGTACCCCCTCGGCATGTCTAACATCATGGCAAGCATGGTGCATCAGCTTAGCGAGCTGATGGGTATATCATCTGCTCTTCCAGCATAACCTCATCTCTAGAACTATGTGCACTGTAGCCAAGCACAAAGGGAAAGTAGAGCTGGGGGGGGCACTCAGAACTGCAGGAGGATGTAGAAACATTTGTCTTTCACTGGGTGTGGGAGAAGGATCAGTATTTTAATGGGATCTATAGTGTCTTTAGAAGTCTGGAGAGGAGGGAGGAAAGCAGGCTAAACTGCGTGTGGCCAGAAGCTGTACTGTCCCACTGAATGTACTGTCAGTGCTTGTATGAGAACCTGTTTGGCGGTGGAGACAAATATGAAAAATGCTGGAGGAGAACAGGCTCTGTGTGTCTCTCTGCAGAGTGCCACATGCTGTTGCTCTCATGGACTGACAATGAAATGCCATATCAATACCAGACAAGCTCCAGATGCGGAGAAGCCCAAGGCCAATGGCGGAGAAGGTTGAAATGCAGGACGTGTGAAGAGTCAGTGTGACCCACTGAGATAATGCAGAAATTCCATCTGACATCTGAAATGATGTAGCCAGGAAAAGATAAGGCTTTCCCTAGGAGGAGAGACAATAATTGTTTTTTAGTGTAACAGATCAGAGATTAGGCACTCCTGTCTGTAATCTGCCATGCTGGAAACAGTAGCTTCCTATGCTGGTGCTAAATATTTAAATTGAAGACTGCAACTCTCCACAACATCCTCCTCCATTTATCTCTGGAGAGAAAGGATTAAATTTCCATCCAGCTTAAGTTAATTTTGAACTTGGAAACACTGTTACTTCTTTCTCTGATCATTTTCTTACAGATGAATGAAGGAGACTGGGTAAAGCAAGCCAGAAGGAGCAGCAGAGGCTCTGCCAGCTGGGGACACGCAGGGGGACACTGATTTAGGAGGGCTTGCTGTTGACCTCTTGGGAGAGCTTGTAGTGATGTCTGTAGTGTCCTACTCTCTGGTGTAGGCAAGGAAGAGAGAACTGAAGACAGTGGCTAGCAGGTCTCCTTTTCTTCTCACACATCTTCACTCCAGTTTTGTTTTCCCTCAAAGGGGGAATGTTATATAGCAGAGTGCTATATAACACTCAGCTTGCTATATAAAGAAGAGAGCCAGGGAGCTTTAAATGAAAAGTAGTTTGCTTGCTTGTTTTTTCCCCTCCCTGAGGAAGCAAGCAGAGCTTTGGTCTGTTTTTACATCTGCTTCATGAGTGCACTGCACAGACCCCATGCCCAGAGACATGTTACCACCCCACCTCCTTCTAACACACCAGCACATGTACCAGCATAAATGCATAAGCAAAGAATTGGGTTATTTTCTCTCTGTGAGGTGGATTTATTGCCCCCCCGCTACTGTTCCCCACAAGCCTCCCGACCCTTTTGCCCCCCTTTGGCAGGCCCCTTACACTTGTACTCTGGAAAAACAGTAGTAGCTAACATTTGTGCCTTTGGCAATAAAACCACAGGCCTCACAAACCCCAAATGGCAAAAAGACATTTCCATTCCAATCCCAGTTTTAAATTAAACTGTAATGAAAAATCAGCAGTGGCAGCTGGGACCAGAGACAGTGATTGTCTCGAGGAACAAAAAGGGGAAGGAGGAGGAGAGAGGGAGAGACTGCAAGGAAAGCTCAGCCTGGTAATAAAGCAGCTGGTAAACCTTAAAGTAAAAAGAAATTAGAAAAACAAATCTAGCAGAGAGGGAAGCAGAGATGCCTGCCCTTCCACACAGTGCTGTAGAGGAGGGCCACAGTGAGCCGTGTCCCAGGCGGGCCGCGGGTGGGAGCTGCGCAGTCCTGTGCTGACATCTGGAGGGGACATGTGGCAGCCCAGGTCTGAGCTCATCCCTCCTGTCCAGGCCCGGCCAAGTGACACCTGCCTGAGCTCCATCCCAGCCACAGAAAGACCCTACAGCTCTCCTTGAGCGGTGACATACATGACACTTTATCTGCCTCTCTAGACATACATGGGCAGGCAAGAAGCACAGAACTAATGGGTAATGCTGCTCCAGGAGTTTTGGTAGGTTTTTCAATGAAAAATGGAAAGCTAGCCATCAAAACTCTTGGGTTTCTTTTTCTTGTGTTGGTTCTTGAAGAAGTCAAAGTCTTCTTTGGCAAGCAGACACTTTATTTTGTCCCAGTGGGAGGCTAAAACAAGGAAGACAGACTGACTTTGAGAGGGATGCGGGTCTGCAGTGTGAGATTTGTTTGAGGGTTTGGGGCTTTTTTTCTTAATAAGGTATACAGAAGTTCAGCCAAAGACCTGACTTACATTTTCCTGGCATACCTTAAAGAGACAATTGCAAGAATATAATGCTACATCTCAACCTTGTGGGCAAAATTATAGCATCCATGAGCTAAAAATGAATTTATATTCTTTTGGTTTTCTCAGTTGCTGTTATTTTTTCGTATTTCATCACCCTTGCACGAGACCGAAGGATTAAAAAAGGAGAATTTTTTGCTCTAAAGAATTTGCAGTGAGAGAAAGCAGGCCTGGGAAGCGAAGTAGAAGTACAGAGGAGCACAGGGATGCTCCAAAGGTCACGTAGCACATGAATAACATTTCTAAGAAAAGAACTGAGGTCTCTGGAGAGTCAATTCAGTGCCCCGTGCACAGGACTACACAGCCTTTTCCAGAGCCTCTGCTCTTCCGGGGCCCTAACATAGATCTAATGGGGTGAGGTTGAAGGGTTTGTGGTACTCGCACACAGTGCAGGTAGGTGTCTAATTCATTCAGATAGACACAGGCATGCCCATAAGTTAGGTGACAGTGCAGTGCAAGTAACTGAACAGGGTCACACCGCTCACTTGCCTATACAGTTTTGCAGTCAGCACACACAAGTGCAGGAGCTACACATCCACATTTATTCTGCCAGGCCTGAATACAGTCTTGATGTGAGTTGCAAGTTTTAGTCATGTTAACTGTAGATCACAGAAAGAAGTGCTGATTCAAAAAAAATGTGTAATTTTGTTGATCTTTAATTTTTAACAGTATCCGGAGGATAAATTAGTTGCTAGCCAAGTGTTCTTTTTAGATTGTCTGTAAGACACATGATCAAACTGGTACCTGAAATTAAGATCCCAATCCAAGTGCCTCAAAAATAGTTAGGCACTTAAGTCCTTTGGAAGTCCCAGAGTAGTAAGCGCCTGAATATTTAGGGCCTAAATTTCCAGGCTGCTGAAGACCACAAGCTTTTTCACTGAAGTCATAGGAAAAACCCTTATGTATTTAAAAATTAGGCCACTTATATTTGCATCTAAAGAAGAAGAATTTAGAGCCCACATTTAATTCAGAGGAACTCTGTACCTATTTAGAAAAGTCTCAGCCTCTCTCTGTGCATCAGTTATGATGGTAACTGCTGTGTGTGTCTACCTGCAGAACATGCTTCAATGTATGTGGCAAATAAAAGGGTGTTACTCTATATTTTTGTGATTGTTTACAAAAAGCTGTTCAGGTTATTTTGTTATAGGATAAGGGAATTAGATACCCAGGTTCCACTGAACTGATTGTGCTTCATTTCCAGGCAGTCTTTTAGAGGAAGAAGAGAGAAAAATTACAGATGAGATTTCAGAATCTCCCACCCCTGTGTCCTATTCTCTGATCTCCATCACAAGACACACACGAGCAAACCTCTGTTCTCCTATGCAGCTCCTCCTCTGCTGGCCTCATGTCCATACAAGGGGTGTGGTGTGGGTGAGGGCAGTCCTGCTAAACAGTGTCTTGACCACCTCACATCTTTCTACTTGGCTGAAATGCTTATAATGCAGATGCTTCATTCAGGTCTGGGTGAGCGTCTTGGAGTGCGGATCACTTGGAAGTGCACACAAGAATTTAGATGTTTGTGAACACTTGATCTGAATGATCCCAACACCTTGGGCCTTTCAACACAGTGGACAGGCTTTCCTCAAAAGTTGCATTCCTCATAGGATTTTTAGTCATACCCTAAACCTCAAATAAAGTCTCACCTCTGCTTGCTTCTTTACTCAAATTGGCCTTAATGTTACTGTTGCTGTGCTTACATTTTGTAGGGGGAAAGAGAGAGACATTCAATTAAGACCACAGCTATATTTCACAGCTGGTTTTTTCTCCGCTATTTGTTTGCTTTTTACACAAGCCATGTTGGGATATTTGCATGATAATGAGCTTTTTAAGGTGCTCTTGGAGGGGACTGGGTCCTTTTTGTTTGTGCAGTGGTTTGAGCCTTTCGCAGTAGTGCACTGGCCAAAGGCCAAAATTCTACTGTCTGTTCTGTGCCAGCAACTACTACTGACTCCCAGAAAATGCAGAAGCCCTGGGAGCTGCCTATGGCAGTGTGTGTCCGAGGACAGAGCTTAAAACTCAATCAGTGACTTGCTAATTCTGTACAAAGCTGTCTCAGAAACCAAAATAAACTCCTGTGAAAACCTGAGATAGATACAATCTGTACTGTTGCTACTTTGGTGAACTTTTGGTTTTCAAACACAGCAACTTGGTTATTGAGACCAACTCTGAGGGACCACAACTGGTTCCTTAGGATTATTTTCTGTTGTGGAACCTCTGTAAAAAAAGAAATAGTATAAGATTTCTCTATGAAAGTTTTCAGAGGGTTGACAGACCCTGAACCATATCAAAGAGGTTTCTAACTTGAATTCCTGAGTTATTTAAATTACAGGAGGTCACATCTGAACCTGTGTTACTTAAAAGATCTAGTGGGCAAAGCTTTTTATTCTGTGGAAACAACTTAGTGCACATACAAACATTCCTGTATCTTTTGATCTATGCATAGCACACAGAAAGCAGCACAGCTGTGAAATGGAAGGACATAGAACAGGAATAAGCTTGGATCTGTTTTTAGTTCTACCAAAGCCAGTGGCAAATGTCTCATCAGTTTCCCAGAGATCAGGTTCAAGCCGCCATGAGCACAGCAGATAATGCTCATGCAATGGGGTGGGTAAGCAATACACCCCAGAAAGTAGACTCCGGAACTGTGTTGCATGGAAAGTCACCATTAGAAATAGGCTTGGGATTTCCAAGTGCTGCTGGCTTTCTGCTCCATGCCCAAACCAGAGCCCATATCTCTTAAAACATTCCTCCAAGTGGGAGAATCCTAGATTTATAGTACATACACAGAACAAGGGACAATCGTAAAAATCTGTTCTGACCTACTGGAATTGATTTTATAGACCATTTATCTGGTCCTTGTGTGACTCAGCTTATCCTTACATAGCATGGAAAAAGCCCTTTCATCTCCAAACCTGGCACTGCAACATATTTGTTATATGGCTAGAAAGGAAAGGCTGTGCCTAAAGCTCACAGGCTGCTCCTGGCCTGTCATCTAGGGTAACTGAAAGTAGCCCCAACCCCAAACCTTCTGCAACCACCGCTGACACAGTCAGTGCTTTCATAAAATCAGAGAATCACAGAATGGCTGAGATTGAAAGGGACCTCTGGGGGTCATCTGGTCCAAACCCCTGCTCAAGCAGGGCCACTCAGATCCAGTTGCCCGGGACCAGAACATGTCCAGACAGCTTCTGAGTATCTCCAAGGATAAAGACTCCACAAACTCCCTGAGAAAGTTGTGCCAGTGCTCAGTCACCCTCACAGTAAAAAATTGTTTCCTGATGTTCAGACGGAGCCTCCTGTGTTTCAGTTTGTGCCCGTTGCTTCTGGTCCTGTCACTGGGTACCACTGAAAAGAGCCTGGCTCCAACCTCTCTGCATCCTCCCTTTAGGTACTTAGATACATTGATAAGATTCCCCCTGAGCCTTCTCTTCTCCAGGCTGAACAGTCCCAGCTCTCTCAGCCTTTCCTCATAGGAGAGATGCTCCAGTCCCTTCAGCATCTTTGTGGCCATTCATTGGACTCTCTCCAGCATGTCCAAGTCTCTCTTGGACTGGGGAGCTCAGGACTGGACACACTACTCCAGGCGTGGCCTGACCAGTGCTGAGTAGAGGGCAAGGATCACCTCTCTTGACCTGCTGGCAATACTTTGCTTAATGCAGCTCAAGATACCGTTAGCCTTCTTTGCTGCAAGGGCACATTGCTGGCTCAGGGTCAACTTGGTGTCCACCAGGACCCTCAGGTCCTTTTCTGCTGAGCTGCTTTCCAGCTGGGTGTTCCCCAGCATAAATGCTGACTCCCTCCAGAGGAAAATTGTTTTGTTGAAGCATTGTTCTTTGAAAGCCGAAGCCCCATACTCACCCACCCCCAAGTATGTTGGGACTGGTTTGGGTTTTTTTTGAAAACTGCCAAAAGAATTCAGCTGAAATATTGCTGGAGACAGTTGTCTCTTGATCAGGGAGAGAAATCAGACAGTATTTTAGGAACTCAGGAATTAGCTCATGTTCTTGCAAATCCAGCAGATAACAGCTTGCTCAGTGCCATTCACACAGCTGTAGGGGAGAATATTAAAAAACTTTCAAATTCTATTTATTAAACGTGCTAGAAAACTTGTCAAAGGAAAAAAAAACCCTCTTCAGCAACTCAATTCCCCCATCTCATGTGAGATGCCAAGGTAGCAAAAGAAAAGTCTGCAGCTCTACTGGAGGAAGTGAAGTATTAGAGTAATAGAGCAGGAATTAGAACTCCTGACTCATTCTGTCACTGCCTCGGACTATTTCTGAGCAACTCTTACCTGAGCAGGTCCAATGACACTGCTGCATGACTCATTCAAGTAATCAAGATGACTGAAAGCCTAATTTGACCTGAGTTTATCTGACAGTGATGGATGATAACAGCACCTGGCTCTCTTGCATGTAACAAGTGACTCTGGATAAACTGTTTTGAGATCTTTTGAGTAAAAAGAACTTTGTAATTACAAAGAACTCATATTCTAACTAGCCTACACTGGCAAGTCCTTTGTAAAATCATTTGTAAATTGCAAATTTAATTGCTTTTTAAAAAAGATATCTTCCGTGAACCTTGAAAATCAAAAAAGGTTAAAAATCTTTATCACATTCTTCCTTATTCTTCAAGAAAATTCAGCTCTGTTTTTGAAGCTGCTTTAAGTGAACAACAACAAAAAACGTTCACAATTTTCTCACCCAACTTTGTAGAAACCCAAAATATAGGTCTCAGCCTTTAAGACTTTTGATCTTGTATTTCACAAGTCATTTCAAGTTCTCATCAAACACTAACTCACTGGTAGGGTTTCTTTTTTTTTTTCTTTTTTTTTTTCCAAGCTGTATTTAAAATGCATCTATTTCATTCCCATTGGAATGATGGTCACCATTTATCCATTTTCTTTATCTGAAAGGAAGGAGAGGGAATAATTTGACAGAAACAGTAATCTGCTTGAGAAAGCCAGAGGCTGTTTGATATTAATATGGAGAATGATTAATCAAAGAAAGAGTAGTCCTCCAGTAATAAGCAAAGGATGAGGTCATTAACTGGGTAGCAAAGACCAGGCAGCACTTAAGGACATTCATCGGGGTCAAGAGTGAATAAGGGAACCACAGGAGTTTTCAGTAATGGCCTTACTGGGTTAGATCAAAGATCCCTCTAGCTCTGCAGCCTGTTTCTGACACTGTCCAGTAGCAGATGGTCAGGGAAGAAGTATGAGAAAAGGGGAGAGTGCAGAGTACTCCTTGCCTGCTATATACCTTTTCAACTATTATCAGGTTAGGGACCTCATAAACCTATAAAACATTGTGTTTAAAAACCACTGTGGGTATATCTGCCATGAAAGTGTCCATTCATTTTTCAAATGATCTCTACTTTTCACCTCCACCAATAATGAGTGGCAATGAACCGCACAGTGTAACTGGGCATAGCGTGAAGTAGAAACCATGATATAATCCCATCAGTGATGCTGTTATCCATGCCCGAGAAATATCAGTGGCAGGAAGCGCTCAGTGTTTCTTTACTTGATTTCTTCAGTGTCTGTTGAGGACTGAGAATGTGTCTGCCTCCCTACAAACTTGCCTTTCCAAGCCTGTGAGTTCCAGCAATCCATGAGTGCTGCAGGCTTGTTTTTACTGTGTGCTGATGCTTCCAAGTCAGTATCTGAAGCGGATTGGCAAGGGGATGAATGCAGGATATGGATGCTCAAGAACAGGAGTAGTGTCCAGAGAGGGAGACAAGTACAGAAGGTGATAGGAAATGGGAGGACTGGTTGATATAAAGAGTGTGAACCAGAAAGCTGAAACCAATTTTGAATGATATGCTGTTTTTATCTTTGGCACAGGCAGTCTTGAAAGCAATCTTGCCTTTAGTGCAGACCAAACAGAGTGATAGGGTGTGGGTTGTGAGCTGCGAGCCCAACTCTCCAGGGCTCTAGACGATCAGTAGGTACCAGTCCAGTCAGTCTATGGGTGGTTTGTCCTCTCTGCAGGGGATTTCACCACTTGTGTAGTGTGGATGGGAGAGCAGGCTGGCTCCTTGTCCTGCTGAGCAATCCCGGGCATGGGAATGAGCCCTTATTCCAAAGACAGATGAGGGTCCTTGGATGCTGCTTCTGTTTGGACTTAGACATTCACAAGGATTTGAATCCTGCAGCAATGTCTTCCAGGCACTGAAATCAGTAAAACTCTGTGCAGATGCAGGAATTGACCCACTTGGATTCAGCCACAGGAAGAGGGGCCCTTCTGGGTCACAGACAAGTGGCAGATAAACGTGCCTCCACAGGCCCAGGGTTCATGTCTCAGCTGTGTTGCACTTGCAAGGCAAGAGCTGAATGCATCCAACTCTCCCAGAAGCTCCCTTCCCTTTCTGCTGAGTATATTAAATACAAGGCAGATTTCATCAGTAATAAATAATTCTTAAAAGTCAAAACAACAAGTGCATTTGTTCCATCTATTTTTAGCTTTGCCACTTGTTTAAATCTTGGGTGCCTGACACTGCTGAGATCTGTGATAAAGGCAGACAGCAAGAACTTTATCGTGCTTTGATAGGGCTGGTTTTTGTCAGCACGCTCTCCTTTGTCATCAGCCTTAGAAGGCAAAAAGCTGGAAACCATTCATAGGGAAACAACTGAAACTCAAAGAAAGGAAAAAAACAACGAAACACAAAAGACATTAAAAAATGAAAAAGACCCTTGAAACTGCCTGCGGCAGTGCCCTCATGATGAGGGGGTACTGAGTCCTGGAAGTGACTCAGCCTTTTACAGGATCAGGCCAAAGAACAGCTTGTCTGCTCTGCACAGGAGAACAAACACCTGCCTAAATCCTGCCAGAAAAGTACAAGGCATGGAGATGGTTTTCTATATCTCCCTCCCCTGCCTCAGACATATACACTAGATTCCACCTGATGGGGAGGGAGATACTAGCATCTTCTATTCACCTAAATCATATCACCGATTTGCTTCCCCTTCACTTCTGTGATACCTTGTGAGGACAGGAGCTGTCTTCTTCCTGTCTTCTGCAAGAGTCCCTCACTCTCAACTTCTGCCTTCTTGTAGTGTGCAAAGAGCCTCTTTCTGTAACCTGTTCCTCTCTGTCACCCCCAGCAGATTGAGAGGGATGCCTCAGTAACCTGGTCTAGTGGAAGGTGTCCCTGCCTATGGCAGGGGAGTTGGAACTAGATGATCTTTATGGTCCCTTCCAACCCAAACCATTCTATGATTCTATGTTTCTATGAAAGACATCCATCCTGGTCCTGCCAGGTATATTTTCCAGTGCCATATAGTAAGATAAAGGCAGGCCTTGGATCAGGATCACTCTGCTGTTTGCCAAGAACCCCATAACTGTTTGCCCTGGTTAAGGCCTCATGTCCTCCATTTACTGAGGACCGAACCAGCAGGATGTTGCTCACGCAACCTAACAGCAACTCCTGTGGATGTCAGAGGAGCACTGTGAAACCCTTGTGGGTACCTGGTGTATGTGGATTGCTCCTGTGATTGTGCTCTTTGCTAGATTTAGGGAGAGAAATGACATTTTCCCCTGGCTCAAAGGAAAGGTCTCTGAAGGGAAGGTTAAAGGACAAATTGCTATGTATTTTTGCTTGTGTCTAGTCTGTAGAGTCCTTCCTGGGCTTACAACACCTTTTTGCCTGACAGGCCCGGTTTCTCTAGGTTGATGGAGTAATTCTGACTTCTCTTGCTCTCTTCCTGGCGCATTGTATTTTTCAGTCTTCTATTGTACAGGCAACAAGCCTGCATTTTCAAGCGTCTGGACTTATTAACTAAGGGATACCTGTGCTTGGTTTGCATCAACTGAAGCAGAAGCTGGTTTTACAAATTCAGCCCTAAATGGCTAATGTATTCTGGGTCTTAGGCCTCCCAGTGACGGTGGCTTTATTTCCACATGTGTAAATGCCTGGTAGACATTAAGGAGGTAAGAGCTTCGGGTTTTTTACAAATGATTTGGAGCCTGTTGAAGCTTTTGACACCCTAGAAGAAAGGTGGTTTGGAGGCAGTGCTTTTGCAGCGGAGAAAGGATTTGCTTGTTCTGTCATCTCTTTTCTCTGAACAGCATTGGTGTGCTGTGAAAGTCTGGATTCCTAGCTCTTCATCTCAAACAATGGTTGAAAGCAATCAATCCTATAGCTTTGCAGTTGAATAGGACTTTTATAAAGAGATTGTTTATTTTCCTGATACAGAATACACAGGGCAGTGGCATGTGCTCCATTCCTAGCCTTATGCTTTGTAGGTACATATAGGCAGGTCACTCAACGTCTGGGTTTTATTTTATTTCCAAAACTGTATTTGGGAGAAATGTTATGAGCTCAGGATCACATTCTGAGCTCCTACAATCAAGTTACTAAACACAACAGGCCAGTTTCATCATTGTATATGCAAACACCTAATTTGTGCTTGCAATCACATCTCTTGTTTCTATGCAATTAGGTGCACACTGTTTAGAAATCCAGACCTCTTTAAAAAAATAAACAAAACCTGCTGTAACTGACAGTTTGGTGAGCCAGTTACTCCATGTCTTTATTTAAAAAAGGGGAAAAAAAAGAGATAAAGTACGTTCTTGAAGGGAGACCATGAAGCTCTTAATATTTGATAATTATCTTTAGGTAGCAAGGAGAAAAATGCATTAAGATACACGCAGCGTTATGACTTGCGCTGACTAAAAGTAACATTTGCCAAGAATATGATGTACTGAAAATGACTGTTACTGTTATAACGCCATCAGCCAGGGTAGCTGTGAAGGATTTGTTTTTATGTCTCTGCCTTTAATTTCATCATGATCTTTAAAAATTCCCAGAGAGTGTTGCAGCTGCTCCAGCATTAACAGCCTTGAAATAGAAATGTGTCACTTAGCAAGATACAGCTGCAGAGGAAAAAAATTCCCCAAACTACAACCCCAACATTTGGATTGATTAATCTACCAAGATTGTTATTTGTATTTTAAATTCATGCTTAAACTCAAATCTGTTTGCCTCCCAGCTATTTTATTTAGTTATGTTTTTCCTAAAGTGATAACAATTTCCAAGATCTGCATAAAAAATGAACGCTGCCCAAGCAGCTTAGCAGCTCCTGCCGCTTGTTGGCTCCTACTTGTTTCAGTATCACAAATTGAGCCACTGAGATTGCTCTCTTGAGGCTCTTTATCCACAATGATGTAAATAACTATTCCTCCTTACTTTGCCCTTTCTGTAGATGCTTCCACCATCTTTTGCCTTTCCTAGATACAGGGGATTTCATACTATCATTATTAGAGGTCGGAAAAACACACTGTATTTGCACGCGTCCAGGTATATAAGACCTAGGGGAGCGATAGGAGAAGTTCAGCAGTTCTCAGATTGATTATCACCTGCTCCAACATTGCTGTTAGAGAGCATGTTTCTGTTCATTTGATTCCAGTGCCATAAAACCATTGCTATGTCATGAATTTAGTAGAGTCCTTCGCTGTATGGGTCTTGCATTACAAAAGCCTGTCTGTAGCTCAGACACTCTTCCTACATCTTGTATAAGCACAAGCAAACCTCTCTAACCACTGTCATCAGAAAAAGGGGTCTCAGACAGGGGTAGCCAATTTTTCTTGTCTCAAGAGCTGCTTATGATGTGGCTGAGAGCCGCATGAGACCTGCTGTGAACTGAGAGACAAGGGGTGAGGGCTTCTTTGCCTGCCAGGCAGGACGAGACATGGTGCTGGTCCCTGCTCAGCTGGTGGCTGTGGTCAAAGTAGCTAGTCCTTGCTAGCTCTGCACTCCCCTTAGTCAGCACTGATTTCTCCAGGGGCCAGCAGAGAGCCCCCGCACTGCATGGCACACAGGAGCCCTCCTTGCCTGCCCCGCATCTAGGGAGGGCAATAAGAACAACTCTGAGCAGACACAAAGGTGCCTGACTCAGGTACCATCCCCACCCCATGGCTACACTGAGCCTTCCCCCCAGCTCCCCCTAGGAGTTGGTCCTTCACAAATGAGAGTATGGCAGGTGTCTTGCTAGGAGAAACTCCATTTTGACATTATCTGTGTCTGTAACCCCACACAGGATTTCACATATGGTACTGGTGAGACATGTTTAGGCAAAGAAACAAAAGCATAGGAGAAAGCATCCCTAAAAACATCAGCCTGCATGAAACTGGGAAGGATTTTCCTTCTGACACATCCTGTGAGAATTCACTCCGTAGTGCCTCCATCTGCAGGAAGATGAGAGGAACGTGACTCTTGAAAAAAACCTGTGCTACCACAGAGGTGTTCCTGGAAGCACAGCACAAGAGCAGGCGGTCTCAAACAACAATGTTTCAGACCTCCTGACATGCTCTGATATCCAGGGGATTTCCTCCTGCAGTCTAATATTCATGGATTTTGGAGAACTCTTATCCCTTCTAGTCCTGTGAGACCATCTAATTTATAGGAAACTCAGAAAACAGGAAATCTGTGGCACTTCCCAGCCCTCTCACATTTTTCATGCTGATGGTATAATCCCATTTTCATGATCTAGAGAGAAATACAACTTTTGGTCAATTGATTATTGTGTAGCATTTAATACTACTCACATCATTGACTCTTACAATCATGCATTATACAGCCAAACATGCCCTACCTCCAGTACAACACTTACAGAAACCCAACTGGATTAATATTTTATTCCTTATTTAAAAAGAGCTGCCCAAGGTTATCTTATCCTGTCAGACCATACTTTTTCCCCCTCTCTAAATAATTCCTTTGCCCTCATATGTTTCAACTTTTTATTTAGCAGCTCTCCATTTCTCTCCCAGCTAATTTGTTCCTTGAAGTGCCTCCTCAGTCCTTTTAGTTTGTCTGTTCTTTGTTGATGACATCCATGCACCCTAGCTCAAGTAGCCTACAGCAGCTTTTTTTTCTTCTCTCAGAAGTTGCCTGCAGTACTTTAATAAGTCCTACAATCTCCTTTTTCGTAAAGAATGCAGATTCAGTTTACCTAACCTTTCTAAAAATTGATGTGTGTCTGAGTCATCTCTGTTGCCCTCTGGTACTTTTCCATAATATCCTTCATTTATAAAGTGACCAGAAAGGCATACAGCATCTCAAATGTGAACTCACATGTACTTAACCAATGCTACGATAATTTCCTGTGACTTATAATTGATACCGCAATATAAATGTTCCCCAGGATTTTGCAGAGCAGTGAGGTTATATTCCTTTTTCCTTGAGCCTTCCCCCACAAGCACTCTTCCAAGCTGGCTCTCCCTCATGCTGGTCCACAGTCTTCTGCTGTTAACCATATATTTCCACTGTCTCCTTATGCAAGTCTGGACAAGGTATTGGGAATCATGCTTCTCTTTAACCGTTCTGTATTGGCTGGTAGGCCAATGTACTTGGACAGTATAGCTGTTGCTTTCCATATGTCCAGCTTCATATTGAAGGGTTAATGTTACAAGGGTCTTTTTGCGTTCAGCCTTGTTCCCTATGAGTTTGAATGCTTCCAGACTCCAGTGCTGCCTGTGCTGTGATGGCACCAAATTAGGTATTTACTATTATTGACAGTCTCTATGGACAGGAGGTGATCTGAGTTTCTTTCTTCTGAAGCAGGTATTGGATCTGACTGGTGGAGAATTAAGTGTACAGTTGCTCTAACGGTAGGGAGAGGAATAAGTCTGGGAAAAGAATGAGAAATCACTGTAGAAGTTCAACATGAAGTAAACCTATGCTTGATGCCCTCTATAAAGTGCAAGGAATTCCTGACCACTCACCTCCCAGCAAACCACATACTTCAAAGGATAAAATCTGGCTCTTTGTGCTACAAAATATATTGCATTTTTTTCAAGTGACTCTTGGCTTTTTCAAGTCTGAGAGAATGATTCTATAGAGATAAAGAGTAGTCTATGGCCTATTACCATTCACTCCCACAGGTATTAAAACAGGTATCTCTAGCCTCAGCATTCTTGAAGGCAAATTTCAGCATGGGTAAAGGGAGTCCCTTTCAGTTTTACGAAGTAATTGTGCACATTTATCTAGACACTCCAGATTGTACGCTCCAAGTGCTATTAACCTATAAGGCAACCACTTGTGTGTATACATAATGTGCTTTTCTGGCTTTTCTACTTGAACAGTAAGTACACAACTATGTACCCATACATACGGCCTCCTTATATTCATATAATTACATCCCTTGAGTAGACATTAAAGCAGGTATGTTGCTTGTTTTGTAAAGAGCAGCCTGGCTGGCTGGCTTAAGAGGTACTGACTGAGGTTTTGTTCTTACACAGTGTGTATGACAGTGCTGCAACTGGGTCACAGGTCTACAGCACATACATAGGTGAAAATATGATTTGTGCGGAGTGTGATTGCAGCTCCCAGTCTATAATCACTTCATCCTGAAGTGTACTTGTTATATAATTAGCAGGAGGCCTGAGGTGACAGGGCAAAAAAGGACACTGGAAGAGGTGGGAAAATGACCTGGGATCTATTCAGACAAAGGAGCGCTTGCTAATTAATTTCACTGGACCTCTGTGATTCTCTTAGACTTACTTAGATGACTACTCCACGCAAACCTAGCAGTAGCCAAGCAGGATTTCAGTGAGAAGTATTTCATCGCAGAGCATCTGAGGTTGGCAGGCATCTCTGGAGATCATCTAGTCCATCCCGCTGCTCAAAGCAGGCTGCTTAGGACTGTCCCATCACACTCCTAGTGAAAAAGTATTTTCTTTGTTTAAACCGAATTTCCTATATTTTAGTTTGTGCCTGCTGCCTCTTGTCCTGACACTGGGCACCACTGAGATGTCTCTGTCTTCTTTACTTCCCCCATCAGATATTTATAAATAATAAGATCCCTCTGAGCTTTCTCTTCTCCAGACTAAATAATCCTAGCTCTCTCAGCCTCTCCTTGTGAGACAGATGCAATCCCTTCACCATTTTTGTGTCCCCATCTCCAGGTGGAGAAGTTGCTCTGGTGGTAGCATCCACATGCTTTGCTGGGGCCTCCCCCGAGCAGGTGAAGGAGTGAGCACCTACTGCAATGCACACACAGGAAAGACAATCTAGGTCTCCTTAGGCTGCTTCAATAGACAGGAACAAACTGCAGTTGCTTTGTGCTTGTGAATTCCTGAACTAGTTTTTGAATTTGCACAACCAGTTTGATTTCCTGAACCTTTGGTGAACTTCAGCTATGCTTTATTCAGGGATGGCTCAAGTTAAAAATATGCACATTTCTCTAGCTATATTTCTGGGAGTTGAAGACTATCCTTCAAAACCTTGGCTTCCCTGGATGAATGCCCTTTCCCTAGACTTGGTCGTTGGCTGGCCTGGATGGACATAGCTGCACTGACATAAGTGAGTGGTCAAGGAGCTGAGCTGTTCCATTTTCTCCCTAACCTTCTCTCACTTTATTCCTTGCTTCTCTTTCACAAATGCAATGTTGGTTGCCCTCTAACTATGCAGTGTATCATTCCCCCTTTCCTCTGCCCTTTTGTAAGACTTTCAGCCAGATCCTTAGCTATAGTAATAGTTCATTGCTCCATTGAGCTCGGTTTGGTTTTACTTATCAGAGCTGCACAATTTGTTTTAAGGGAGCTGTGCCAATTCATAACAATTGATGATTTAGCCCCTTTTTTTTCACCTCTTGTTACAGCATCTGCCTTGTTAACATTCTTGGATATTAAAGTTCTATGGTGCTTGCTGCAAGAAAAGCATTCTCCCTTCTCGCAGCGATTTCTTCGTCAATAATGGGGAAAAAAAAATGCATTGATAAAGCAGACATCTTAACTGAAGCTGTCTGGCTTATCCCTATCTCATCAACAGGCAGACTCGTTCAGAGTTAGTTTCCTAGTACCTCAGCACGCTCATGAGACAACATGTTTTGTGAACATTTTTTTATTTTCTCTGTAACTACCTGTCTCTGACTCTTTAAAATTAGATTTTTTTTCTCATTAATTAAGTTCTGTGGCCTTTATGAGAAAATTAAAGGAATATTATTTTTAAACCAAATTGGTATTTTAAAGGTCTAATAAGTAAAAGTATTTCAAAATTAAACATGATATTTCATCTTTGTCTGCTATGCTCATTAAATATTTAATTAAATTCCAGGCTGAGATGGATTGATGGTTGCCGGGGGAGAGGGGGGATGATGTGAGTTGCCCTTGCACCTCCAGAAGTCTTTTATTTGGAAGCCTAGATGTTTTGTCAGGAGAGTGAACCTTCAAAGCCCAACTGTATGATACCAGTGCTATTGAAGCAACAGTGAATTCACTCCACCTTCAGCTAAACCTTGTATTCACTTTAGCCCCTCCTGGATCTGGCCCAAGGAAATAGGGGAAGTGGCTGACTGTAGCACTGCCACGTGTATACATAAGACCTCCTCCGATCTCTAGGGACCTCCAGGCCCAGATGACCAATGCACAAATCTGGTTCTTTCCTCTAGTTCAGGAAGCGCAGAGGGAGGTTTTCATTTGCTGACCTCTGTGGGGTCAGAACTTAGTGAATTTAGATGACTCTTTGTGATCTTTCTCATTCCCTTATTCTGGGACACTCCTTGGCCGCTGCTGTCAGTCTGGTCCACTCCACAGTTGTTCATTTTTATCTTCTTCCTCCTGTGATGCCAGGCAAGCAGAGACTTACTGTAGTGCTGGTTGCACTGGCTGTAGCTCCTCACTACTTGGAGGCTGGGAAGACGTACCACATATTAAAAAGTTTGGTGTCAGGAGTTAGTATGAAGCAGGCCTTTGTGAAACAGTGCCACAGCCAATATCTTTTTCTTTTTAGCACACCTACCATTTGTTCATGTCCAAGGTATGAAATAAAGACCATAATTAACTCACTCGCTAACCACATTATACACAGATTCATAATCAGACCAGACCCCACTTGAAACTAGATAGGAATCCTCTTATTCTGGAAGCCTGATTTCCATTCAAAGTCTATTCATAGTTGATTTAGAACTATTTTTTCTCGTGCCAACCTTATTCTTCAATGTAAACAGTTCTTTCCTGTGAGGATATGCCTATAACAATGTCTTGATACACAGCAATCCGCTCCACCCTCGTCTCCAGACCTGTTCCAGTCTGAAACTCTGCCTTGAATAGGTTTGGCCAGTATTCCAAACCAAGTCTCACGCCTTGTTCGATGACATCAATGCTTCTTTATTTCCCTTGGAAACCTTTCACCCAGTACTTCTTAGGATTTTACTTGCCTTTTTAGTGGCCATATTACATTGCTGGCTCGTAATCATTCAGTGATCAAATAATATACCTAGGTTTTTCTCCTTCTTAGTCATTTCCGACTAATGAGCCAAAGCTTACAGAAGGAGTTCTGTTACTGGTCTCTAAATGCATGACTTCACACTACTAAATTTTATTCCATTTCTGTTTTTCTAGTTCTTCCCACTTGACATAGTGATAGTCTTTTCTTTTTACTGAGAGTACCTTTCAACTCTGTGCATGTTAATCACTTCTGCATACACCAGCTCTTCATGCCAAGGTCATCAAAGTACAGAAGATAACAAAATGAGATTGGTTTCAATACCAGCTGTTGAGGGCTGACACTAAGCAACATCCCACCAGAAATGTCTTCCGCACAGAGAGGCAATTGCCTCATTCCCTTTAAGAAGTCCTCACAAGTTCTCCTAGAATTTTAAAGCTGTCTGAATTCTCCAGTTAAACCTTTCTAATCTTTCTATTAAATGCATTATCAAAACCCAATTAGTAAAAAGCAGATCATTGCCTTGAAAAGTAAAACCCTAGGTTGCATTTTCTTTTAACTCCATGTCCTTAGCTCTTCATTCTAAAATACATTCTTTAACCTTGCATACCATAAAGGTCAGGCTAGCACATTTCTCTACTTGAAAAATGAAAGGTACCTAGAGTGTGCAGTTGGTTAGCTACACATTCATATTATATATTGTTTATTATCTAGATGCAATGTCAGCACTTAACAAGTAAGAATGAATTCTGTGTGCTAGAGTTATGACCGTCATCTAGAGAAAGTAACAGAAACAGGCAGAATAAGCTGGTATTAAATGCTAAATCATATGGCAGCTCATGAGCTCACCTTTCACCTCTGGGAAGCTGGATTTAATAGAAATACATCACAGGGAGAAAAATATTACTTCAGCTCAGCCCCTCTGCTGTTCTGCACACCCTGGGCAATTGGGGAGGGGGGGTGTTGGTGAGGGAGGCATGCTAAAGCTGATCGGTAAGCTCCTGCAGGTGTTGCAGCTTGCAGAGGGCTGCTCTCTGTGAGGCCTCTGATATCAGGGCCTGTCTGACCTCATGGAGTTTAAAAGCAGTACTTAGAGGCTGATGCTGTACCTTACTAGCCCAGGCTTCAGGAAGGGGGGAGGTGAGAGCTCTTGACCATGCAAGGAAGTCTGTGAGCAGGGAGCCTTCAGCCTCATTTTACCCATGTATACCCTACCACTGATGTGGGTGGACAGCCCACTGGGAAGTTTAAGGCCACCATGGGCCTTGCACTCAGGTGGCCAGCAGAACTGCTTGAGGAGCAGGAGCTGGGGGAGGCAGGGTCAGGCTGCTTTCACCCCACTTGTCACTCCATACTGCAAGGGTCTGCGGACACCTGTCATTTCCTCCCGTGCAATACCTGTAAGCTGTGGGAGAACTGCAGCAGAGAGGGAAGAGCTAACCATCAGGGCTGAGTGTGCTTTTCAGGTTCTGAGAAAGAAAACGCCCACACAAAGCAAGAGTTGCTACAAGGAAAGAGCTATGCAACCTCATTCACTCCCCTTCATTTGCTTTGCATACCTGCTGGGAAAATACACACACACAGACAGCAGCAATGCTGAATACTCCTCATACATCACTCTTGCTGCTTCCTTCCCACCCCATCTCCTTCCATCATTTGCTGTACAGGGGTTCTGCACCAGACTGATCCTGAGAAACAGCCAATCTCCTCTTCTCAGCCAGCCTTGCACAGCCAGCCCTGCCACTCCTGCCTGTCTAGGTCTCCCCTGCTGTCCATGGGCTACTATATGATCATTGCTAGTTTGGCCTGTCAGTTCTCCTTACAACCAAGTGACCTGCCCAGTCATTTCATGTTCTTTATTTTCTGCATTACATTGTTCTCCTAAGTATGTTGCCTGACTGCATGAAGTGCTCTCTCCCTTTCTGCCTTAGTCATTCTAAGTATCAATCACTCCACAACCACCTTTACTGCTATTAACCTTCTTCCTGTCTTCCAAATCAAAACCCATTTCTCACTTCCATATGTCAACACCAGCAACAAGCATCGATTAAATGTCGTTCATTTTTAAAGCACACAGCCTTGCTACCCTTGCTTATATCTTAATGCTTCCCATATGCTTCTCATCAGATTCTAAATTCCTCTGTTTGCTTCCTCTGAGAAGTCATTCTTCATTATAATAAGTTGCCCCAAGTAAATTTATTCATCATCTTTTTCTATGACAGCCACGTTCTTTCACTACGGGAAATTAAACACTGTACCATATGGCCAGAGCAGCAAACTTTAGTACTCACTTGCTCAATTGTTTTAACACTTTGCCGCCTTCGTACAACAGTCTGTTTGCCACTAGTGTGTCAGACTTCCGCCTGACATATGCATTAGACACATTAATGGGAAGGAGGAAATTAAGTGAAGTTGACAATGTGAGGAAAGAACAGTATGATCCCATTAAGTTCCAAAAATTCACTATTTCTACTATTTTTCACTGGGTTCAGGGAAAAAAAAGCCCCTTAAACTAATTCCTCTGAACATGCTACATCATTAGCCTGCTGTGCCACCATATGACACCTTTCAAAATCAGAACAATGTGAGAATTCAGAAGTCTGGGGACAGCATATACATGGCTCTGCTGTGGATCCCTTTTGTGAGGCTCGTACTGTCATTAGCTTTACTTTTCATGCTGCAGTTGCTCCTCAAGGCACACTAGGTCCTGTCTGCTTAATGACACACCATCAACTACTGATAGAAGCTTAATTTTCTCTATGTTTGTCTTAAGAATTTGGGTCTCCTGACAGAACCTTTTTGATACATGTAGCAAATTGCATTTCATAGTATAGGAGGAATACAGACTTCCTTCCCTGGAATCTCTTCTGATGTTGACTTCTTGAATATCCTTCTTATATATATATGGGTTTCTTCTCAGGAGATAAAACAAAAAAAAAATGGGGTTGAAGACAGCTACATTCTTCCACAAATATATTTTATTTCATTGCAGCAGCATGTAATTCTTTTGCTTTGGTCATTATTCATCTCTGGGCCAAATCTTAAGCTAGAAGAAGGCACCCGTGCCTCCACAGTGAGTAGAATTATATCTAAATATGCCAGGGATGAATTTGGCCCTTCTCTCTGGATTTCCTCTTGCTCATTTATTGATTTTCTACTTTGGTCAAGCAGCTGGGAGAAAATTGGTACCTTCAGTTATGCCATGTTTCTATTCCTGTTTCTCATTTACAGCTGGGAGTGATGTAAGAGCCAAGCAGCCCCTATTTGATGACTGTCATGCTCCTTGGGTATGAGTTTTGCCCCCTCATACTAGAGGGGATGTGACTCACTGCCGATTGAGGTGTATCCCACTGAGTCTCTGCAGGTGGGTTTCCTGTGAGTTTGTTTCAGTGGAGCACAGGCTGCTGAATCGAGCTGCTCGGTGAGTTTGTGTAACTTCTTTAAACTTCCCTGTGCCTGTTGCAACTCCAGCTCCCAGTTCCTTGGTTTTGCCTTATGATAGAGGATGAACTTTTGTTCTGCCACTCACTCACCTGCCTGTGGCTGCAGCCTGGGCACCTCAGCAGTTGTGTGTAGAGCAGCCAGGGATATTGTCAGCAAGGCAGCCATGCCACTAGGCACAGAAACTATTTTTCAGAGAGAGAAGGAAAGATTATGAAGTCAATGTGTCATGTGACTCTTGTGTGCCAGTGCTATTTGCTGTCAAATATCCAACAGGCGTTTTTCTCAAAAAATAGTGTTCTGGAATGGTAGTTTTGAAATGATCAAACCTTTACAAAACTTTATTGATTTTTAACTCTGCTGAGCATGAAAAAATAATACCTTTTACCAGCATTATTCATGCATCAGATAATACATAGTTTCACATTTTATCAATTCAGTGTTATCCTGCAAGGGCTGAACTTGACTACACTATTATTCCTGCTGTTGTTGTAAGTTAAGCATTGACAATGTTCTCAGCAGTTTATTTAAGAGAAAAAAAATATGTAATAATACAGCAAAAAGGCATTTTGCATCCAGCATGGGGCTGCAGAAGGAACTGTGAATAACCTGTGATCTTAAGGAAAAATCAATGACAATCTCTCAAAGCTTAAGATTGGTTTTCAAGGCTGTTGCTAGGGGGAAGGACTAGAAATGTTTCTGCTGGTGCTCCTGGACTTCCAGGCAGATGTGGGCAGCTGCTCAAATGGCAGAAGTCCACAAAGTCCATTTGGGCTCTGTGTGTCTAAAAGCACCTGCTTTTGCCAAGCTTGCTGCAACTTTAGAGCTCTGCTCATCTAACATAAAATAACAATATCCAAGGATCTCCATTACATTTCTTCTTTCTGGATTCAGCACTGATGTTTAGCAACCAATAAAATGAATACCTGAAATAAAATTAATAATAAGCAATAAAATGAAGCCCTTTGAAAGTACTTCCTATATTTCAAGTAGTGATGATTCCATTCAGGGCAAGATTTCCTTTATGGTGGTTTCTCTATTATTTCTGTTGCTCAGTGTGCAGAGTTTCTGCATTATACATGAAGATAGACTTGAGAGCACAAAGAATCACAGGATTGGGAGGGAGGTCATCTATTGCATCCCTCAGCCTGAAGGAAGGAAGGAAGGATTATACTTATGCCATTTTTGACCCCCTGTAATGGAGACTGTACAATCTCTCTAGTCAATCTATTCCAGTGCTTTATATCCTTAGAGAAAGCAGTTCCCAGTATCTTACCCAGGTCTGCCATGCAGCAGTTTCAATCCATTACTTCTCATTATATCCACCATGAGAAAACAGGTTATCCCTTTCATTTGTGAAGCAGACTTTTATGTATTGGAAGATTGTTATCATGTCCTCTCCAAGTCTCTTTTAGAATAAGAAATCCCAATTTATTTCATCTTTCTCTATAAATCATATTTTTCTAGACATCTGATCATTCTTGGTTCTCTCCTTTGGGCTCTCTTCAGCTGGTCTGTGTCTTTCTAAAAGATCTCTCCTGTCATTCCTGAAAGAGTTGATGAGACGTTCACTTGAAGCAGTCAGGGAATAATATTTTCCTTTCAGTGCTCTCCATAGATAAGCGAAAAGGCTGCTAAATGGGCTCATATAGCTTTTCTGAAATTTAAAGTATAATCCTCTTTGAATAGCATTAATCTAGTCAAGAAAGAAATTACGCAGCTCTGGAGTGTATTCATTCACCTACAAAATGAGCTGACGATTCAACAAAATATTTAATCTAAAGACATTTCTGAGTGAGTCAACATGAATACACATCCACATGAAATCGAATCCATTGCATGTGTGCCACAAAATACTCAGTCAAATAGTAGAGATACGGTGAATCAGGGAGTTAATGCATTCACTGCTGGTAGAGCAGCTCTGAATAGTATTGTTTTGGTGACCATTGTGTAAATGCATAGTACATGGTACGCATTGCCTTGAGGAGCAAACAGCCTAAAGAGGAAGGGCAAGCAGTGGTAGGAGATGTCACATTTCACAAACCACAGAATCATAGAATGGTTTGGGTTGGAAGGGACTTTAAATATCAACTAGTTCCAACACCCCTGCCCTCAGCAGGGACACCTTCCACCAGACTAGGTTGCTCAAAACCCCGTCCAACCTGGCTTTGAACACTGCCAGGGAGTGGGCATCTGCAGCTTACCTGGGCAACATCGTTCAGTGTCTCACTACCCTCACAGTAACAATTTCTTCCTCATATCTAATCTAAATCTACCCTCTTTCAGTTTAAAACTGTTACTCCTTATCCTATTGCTACACTCCCTGATAAAGAGTCCCTCCCAATCTTTCCTGTAGGCCCCCTTTAAGTACTGGAAGGCTGCAATAAGGTCTCCCTGGAGTCTTCTCTTCTCCAGGCTGGACAACCTCAGCTCTCTCAGCCTGTCCCAATAGGAGAGGTGCTCCAGCCCTCTGATCATCTTCGTAGCCCTCCTCTGAACTCGCTCCAACAGGTCCATGTCCTTCTTATGTTGGAGGCTGGACGCAGTACTCCAGGTGGGGTCTCATGAGAGTGGAGTAGAAGGGCAGAATCACCTCCTTCAACCTGCTGGCCACATTTCTTTTGATACAGCCCAGGATGTGGCTGGCTTTCTGGGCTGCAAGAACACACTGCCAGTTCATGTTGAGCTTCTCATCAGCCAACACCCCCAAGTCCTACTCCTCAGGGCTGCTCTCAAGCCATTCTCCACCCAGCCTGTATTTATGCATGGGGTTGCCCCGACCCAGGTGCAGGACCTTGCACTTGGCCTTGTTGAACTTCATGAGGTTCACACAGGCCCACCTCTCAAGCCTGTCCAGGTCCCTCTGGATGGCATCCCTTCCCTCCAGCATGTCAACTGCACCACACAGCTTGGTGTCGTCGGCAAACTTGGTGAGGGTGCACTCAATCCCACTGCCCATGTTGCCAACAGAGATGTTAAACAGCACCAGTCACAGTACCAGCCCCGGAGGAACGCCACTTGTCACTGCTCGCCGCCTGGACATCGAGCCGTTGACCAAAACTCTTTGAGTGCGAACGTCCAGGCAGTTCCTTATCCACTGACTAGTCCATCTATCAAATCCATGTCTCTCCAATTTAAAGACAAGGATGTTGTGTGGGACAGTGTCAAATGCTTTGCACAAGTCCAGGCAGATGATGTCAGTCACTTTTCCCTTATCCACCAATGCTGTAACGTCATCGTGGAAGGCCACCAAATTTGTCAGGCACGATTTGCCCTCAGTGAAGCCATGTTGACGCCCACTGATCACCTCCTTATCTTCCATGTGCCTTATCAGAGTTTCCAGGAGGATCTGCTCCATGATCTTGCTGGGCACAGAGGTGAGACTGACCGGCCTGTAGTTCCCTGGGTCTTCCTTTTTTCCCTTTATAAAAATGGGGGTTATGTTTCCCCTTTTCCAGGCAGCGGGAACTTCGCCAGACTGCCACGACTTCTCGAGTATGATGGATAGTGTCTTGGCAACTTCATCTGCCATTTCCCTCAGGACCCACAAATGAATCTCATCAGGTCCCATAAATTTGGGCACCTTCAGGTTCCTCAGCTGGTCTCAAACCTGATCTTCTCCCACCGTGGGCAGTTTCTCCTTCTCCCAGTCCCTGCCTTTGCCTTCTGTGACTTGCACAGTGTGGCTAGAGCACCTGCTGGTGAAGACTGAGGCAAAGAAGTCATTGAGTACCTCAGCCTTCTCCATATCCTGGGTGACCAGCTCTCCCGTATCCTTCCTGAGTGGGCCCACATTTTCCCTAGTTTTCCTTCTATTGCTGATGTACCTGTAGAAGCTTTTCATGCTGCCCTTGAAGTCCCTAGCCAGATTTAATTCTATCTGGGCTTTAGCTTTCCTAACCTGATCCCGGGCTGCTCGGACAATTTCTCTGTATTCCTCCCAGGCTACCTGTCCTTGCTTCCACCCTCTCTAGGCTTCCTTTTTTCTGTCTGAGTTTGTCCAGGAGCTCCTTGTTCATCCGTGCCGGCCTCCTGGCTTTTTTGCCTGACTTCCTCTTTGTTGGGATGCGTCGCTCCTGAGCTTGGAGGAGGTGATCCTTGAATATTAACCAGTTTTCTTAGGCCCCTCTTCCCTCCAAGGCTTTATCACATGGTACTGAAGATCCCTGAAGAGGCCAAAGTCTGCTCCCCCAAAGTTCAGGGCAGTGAGCTTGCTGTGCACCCTCCTCACTGCCCTAAGGGTCTTGAACTCCACCGTTTCATGGTCACTGCAGCCAAGGCTGCCCTTGAGCTTCACATTCCCCACCAGCCCCTCCTTGTTGGTGAGAACAAGGTCCAGCATGGCACCTCTCCTGGTTGGCTCCTCTGTCACTTGGAGAAGGAAGTTATCATCAACGCATTCCAGGAACTTTCTGGATTGCTTATGCCCTGCTGTGTTGTCCTTCCAACAGATATTGGGGTGGCTGAAGTCCCCCATGATGACCAGGGCTTGTGAATGTGAGGTGGCTTCTATCTGTCTATAGAGGGCCTCATTTGCTCAGTCTTCCTGGTCCAATGGCCTGTAGCAGACCCGAAGAGAGAACCAAAACTTGAGAAAGGAACTGATTTGCTCAGGATTGTTGTGGCAAAGAAGAAAATAATACTCACTTTCCTGATCTCCCCTCTTGCCATGTCCATGGGACATTCTTCCTTGCCATGAATGAATCTCTAGCCAGTCCTTGGAGTTTGCAAGGTGCTATCTTTATAGATTTATGACCTTGAAGGGACCCAAAATAGGGTTTCTTCCACAGAATCTGATGATATATAATGAGCATACAGGAGTCAGATTTGCCATAAAGGACAACAAAGAAATGTTATGCAATACCTATGTGTACAATCTTCTTTTAATCTCCTCTGTCGTTAGATGAGATCATCTCCTCCTCTTCTGCACTCTTAGTCTACACCTGTACCAGCAATTTGGCATGAGATCCAATTTCTTGTTTTTTAAATGGATCAGCGGGGCTCCCCTTGGCCGGTGGTAAAGCTCTGGGAGAGAGGGAGTGGAGTCAGAGGTTTCGATACTTTCAATATTATGAATTTTCTGATAGCAGGGATTTGAATGGCTCTTTCTGGGAGTTTCAGCTGGCTTTGTGAAGAGTTTCTTCATTCCGGTGGAGCTCTGTTGACCCCTTTTTCCCTTTCTCCTTTTCCATCCTAGGATCAACAGCTTAAACATTGCAGATACTAAAGATCTTCCACCCCCACTGTCTCAAAGTTATTTATGCCAATCTGGAAGCAGCCTTGCCCTGGGAAGGAGGAAGAGCTGAGCAGCTGAAAGTGCTGCAGGCAAGCTCCCTTGTATGTTCTGAAAGCTTGTAGCCTCTGGCCCAGGTGGCCCAAGGTCTCCAGAAGGCATCCAGCTGGCCCAGTACCATGCTCAGTCTTAAGAGGAAAGAGGAAGCCAGCTCACCATGTAGCACACTAGAGATTCCTAAAGTTTGTTGTCCTGCCATGTGTTCTTCAGGGATGATAGCCTTCCCTCTGTTTTTCTTTTCCCAAAACTGTGTCCTCCTTTTACAAGGCATTCTTATTTGAAATTAAAACCTCAAAATATTTCACTGTTTGATTGCGGTTTAGCTAGCCTTTTCCAGACTTCCCAAGAAATCTGACAGACGCACTTCTGGGGGATACTAGGAGCATGCAGAGTAGGGGCCCTTCTCCACAGGAAGAATGCATGACTGAACTGCAGCCAGAGAATGAGATGGGAAAACAGCCACCCTTGGCTGCTAAATTGGAGCTGCAAAGCTTCAAATCACCCAGCATGAGCCCCCTCTCCCTCCTTTGCTCCTTTCTTCCTTGCCATGTCCACATCCCCCAACCCTCACTCCTCCCCAGCTCCCGGAGTTTGCACAGCAAAAGTTAAAGCCCTTGGTTTTCAGCAGTTGCAATTTGAGAGAGGGCCAGACTTCACAGGCTTTTCCAGGCTTGTGGTTTGCACTGTATTCCCTCTGAGCATAATTTACATGGGGAGGAAATGAATCTTGTGAAATAAGTCTTAGTGTGTTTAGGTGCTGTTCAGTTCAGTTAGCATTGCTCATGGTTTCAGAGTTAGGCAGCAATAAAGATGGCATTTGAAAGTGCAGCATTTCCTAATCACTTCATCCAAACAAACCACCAGTACAAAAAAACACCAACAAAACCTGAGAAGCCAGAAACTGCCCACTGCAGTCAGATTCCATACTACGCTCTTGTTCCTCCAACCAGGAACCTTTTCTTTTTTCTCTTTCCTTGATTTTTTTTCTCTCTAATGCCATATGTACAGCTTGAGGTTATATTGGAACGTATAAATCTCATGTGAGCCACAAAGCATTAAGCCACCATTATCCTTATAATTTCATTATCTCAGTTCCTACCCTAAAACATTTAAAACTAATTGAACACCCGAGGTTTTACTGTGAAGTTTATTTCCTAAACTTTATTGAAGTACTGTTGATAAAGTCAAAATGTACAAAGTCAGCACTTCCTAAAACAGCCTGATTTATTAAAGTAGAAATGTTCTTTTATGAATAGGATCTGAATGCCAAATAGTTCTTATCATTTTATGTTTCCATGCCATGTATTTTAGTTGATTTCCAAGAACAACTACTTAACTTCCATGAAGTCGTGCCAGTTTTCCTTCCCCTCATAATATCACTTTAAGATGCTTGCCAGTTTGTTCTTTTCAACTATGAATTTACATTGTCTCTTGGTATTTTCTTTGTCTTGATTTAAACTGTTTGGCTTTCCTTGTTCTTGATGTCACAGGCTGTCTCTGATACTTCATTTATGTTGTTAATGGTTCCCAAATGTTCTCATGTTATAATAGGCTTTATTTTTCAGTAGAAATGTATTTTATATTCTTGGTGAAGTTCATAGCATAGAAGACTCGTGTAGCATAGAAGATCAGACTAAATGATTGTTATATTCCTTCCCAACATGTAAAATCAGTAAAATAGTTTCACATGCATACAGGTTGCTTTGTCATTAAAGATAGTTCTGCCTCTATGTTTCCTTCTCCAGCCTTGTATTACAATGCTGTTGGATACAGCTGCAAAAATTGGACTACAATTTAAGTTTGGTGGTTTTCATTTGGCAGGTTATAAAGGCACAAGCTGTTACTTTTTCCAGAATACAGAATGGCACTCATGCTTCCAGCATCAGACAGCTTTGCTTTTATATAAAGAAAAATATATGAAGAGAGATGGAAAGATCAGAGGTTTCCAGATTTTTTGTGTTTTGTACAGGTAGTAGCAACCTTAAACATAATGGTAACTAGCAAAGCAACAATGAGGGAAGCTGGTTTACTTCTGGAAATGTGATAACTAAACTGAGTAGTAACAAACCCTCACTCCCAATTTCAAATTCAAGTTGGTGAGCTTGCATCTAAAGCTGAGCTCGGATCTTTATCTGACAAAGAGCTAGCTGAGTTGTTTTCTCAATACAATAAATTGAAGTAGGCATACAAAAGATAGAGGTTTTTAAACTTCATCCTGCTGGGTTCCACTTCCAAGTAGTTCTGTTGAAGTCAATGAAACTTCAGTTCAAGATCAGTGGGCAGGATTTGGCCTATTAGATCACAATGTCTTTGAGCTGGCCATGACAGTGGTCTTCGATAGCTGTTTTACATGTAATATCAGATTGCAAGTGAAGAAAACAAAACTAAATCAGGTAACCAGTAAAAAAATGAGTCATCCCCCTTTTTAAAATAAATTGCCAGCAGTTACCATAGTAACTGCTAACAGTAGAGCATTTTGACTGTCTTTATTATGAATGGCAAAGTAAAATATTCTCTTTTCTTGGGAAAGCTAAGGAATGTTCATCCAAAACAATGGATTAGCTAATCATTGCTTGCATAGCAATTCATCTCCAAGACATAGATGGACGGGATGTGGCTCAGCTCCTCTCCAGTGGTCAGCTGAAAACTGCAAAGCCAAAGCATGATTTGTTGTCCCAATTAGTTGGACTGCCTAGAAAGGAGAATGATGTAGTGTACCTGGAGGCCGGCCGCCTTTGTCACCTCTTAAAGAGATTTCTGCTAGTCAGATATGAAATTTAGAGGAGGTGATGTGTAGGAAAGCTGAGCATGTCCCGTTGTCGGAGCTCTCCAGCTTTAACTGTTTCTTCAAACTAATTCTTAACTGGAGAAAGATTCTCAGCCATTCATGTGTTTCCTACACTAAAAACAGCTGCTTTCTTTTTCTTCTAGTCTTTGGATCACCCTCCTTATTTTTCCATCCTGTCTGCTTTCACAGCTACTTAGAAGAACGTATTTAAGCCCTTTGGGTTTTGAGAGTCATGGGCCCATGTCAGGTGGGTAGCAGTCAACACCAGGGCCTCTCCCCAGGCTGGAGCAGTTGTCAAAGCCACTGTGTGCTAGAGCAGAAAACCAGACTGAAGATGAGGGAGCAGCATTCCAAATAGCAGAAAACCAATAGGCCTCAAGTCGTGTTGATGAGCACTGGTACTGCAGTCTGAAGTATCAGATTATGACATTGAGGCTTGGTTGGGAGGAGATTTTTATTAACCTCCCTCACCCAAAAATGAAGGTCAGCTCTCTTATCTCCCCAGGAGCTCTCACCATATTGTTTCCACTGGAAAATCCACCAATGCTGTTTCCAATTCAGTTTGACTGACACAAGTGATGGGGCTTCCACCACTGCTATGCTGAGACTAGTTGCAGTTTCACAGGTCTCCTTTTTCTGGCATTTCTCCTGAAAATCACCTAGAGCATCTTATTCCAGTTTCTATGGGACATCTAGCCATTTTCACGAAGAGTATGAGCACCATTTTCACGAAGAGTATGAGCACCAGTGCAATTGCCACCAAAATTACAGACATTCAGCAAAGAGGTCCAAAGAGTGACTGGGTACAAAGACTGAGTTACCCTGCTATTCCTTAAGCTAACTGCTGCCAGTCAGGTTAGCAGTGGAGAGGTAATTTGGGAAAGCGTGGTCTGTCACTTCTATACTCAGGCAAGTGTCAAGATCAAAATCAGGCAGGCCAATATCCTCAGCTGTTATGAAGAAGTTAAAAGAAGTGGCACTATCTTGGTTTGCACATCTGAGAAACCTGCCTCTTTGGGTTTTAATCAGTTCTAATCAGAACCTGTTGGACCATTTTAAACTATTTCTCTAGCCTTTATGTAGAAGGACACTTTTCTCCTTTGAACCTTATATCTTCTTAAAGCAAAAGGAAAGCCACACAACGTATAGTTAAATATCCCTTTCCTTAGTCATTGTTTGGCCAAACGTTTTAACCTGAGGGCTTTTAATCTCTTGTCATAAATCAGTCACTTCAGTCTGTTAATCAGGTTTCTTGTGGCGCATTTAATTCCCTAAAATTTGCCAACATTTTCCTGGCTCTGAGGTGCCCTGAAGAAACGGCAGTGTGTGCTGGCTCCTCACCTTGGTGCCAAAGGAGAGGAGACCACTACCACCCTGAAGTCCTGCACTGGTTGCCATTGGGCATGGAAAGTCTGAATACTTATTAGGCAAAAAGAGAATGGGAGAGACAAAGAATATCCAGTGGAGGTGTCCTGTGTTGAGCTCAAGTAGAATCTTAACTTTGTGTATCATTTGTTTAAGTCAGAAAAATATTTGGGATATATGGTTTGCAGTTACAGCTGATAAAAATAGCTTTTCAGGAGAGCTGTCACAGGGGAGTTACTATAAAAAGGGTGCAATCAAAGTGTGATTGCTTTTTTTTTTTCAAATGGTCAATTAGGGCCTGATCCAGTTATATACATTTACTGTCATGTATTTCTGCACATGCAGTGGAACACAAGGCATGATCATAGAAACAGAGAACATTTTTTTTCTGGAAGGGACCTTTGGAGATATCTGGTCCAACTTCCCTCCCAAAGCAGGGCCAGCTTCAAAATTATGCTAGCTTGCTCAGAGCCTTGATGTTCACACTGCAAACATTTCTGCTAAATCTCTGAGGACTTCTGAATAAGCAATCAAAGTTTTCTTCAGAGAGGCTGTTGCAGGTTTCCAGGGCTGGGACAGACCCTGGGAAGTTGAATCTACTGCTTTATGAAGCATTAACCCATAAAGCTCATCCAGTAAGTGCTCCACTAACAAGAATCTGCAATTAGTGCTAAGATGATGTCCCAAAGCCAAGAAGAAAATACCAATATTTCACCAGACAGCCATCAAATCTTGTACTTCAGGTCTTCTAAGGTGTGTTTTTTATCTCTTTTGCCACAGTAATACATAGGTCTGAGGTCACAAGTGCTTTATTGGAATAAATGTATATCACCAGGGGCAGAAGTTAATGAGTGGGCTTGATTCTGACAGTTGAATGTGGATAGTGCTTCTCCATTTCAAGCAGCCCCATGGGCTGATGTGTGATCAGAGCCATGGAGGAGACCTGAGGCTTTGTGCGCTCTCAGGAGCTGGCTACCCCTTCTGGGCCCAGGGGTGGCAGAAATATCTCCGGGTCACTTGAGTGAAACTTATCAACACCTCAGTTTCTTTAAAGATTGTCTCTTTTTGTATTTTTGTGATCCGAAAGTTCAGTTAAGGGGAAGCTCTTTGAGAACGTGATCCGACACCACGTTACTAGAGCTAATTGGGGAGCCAGACCTGGCTTCGGTTCTGTCTGGTCAGATTTCATGAAAAAAGACTTCAGAATCTCACCAGAGCAGAAGATAAAAGCTGGTGTCAAAAGAGACAGTGTGTTCTCTCCTACCTTTTCTTTTGATGATGTAAGTCCTGGTGGTTTAATAGTTCTGGTAGTTAAGCAGGAAAGTTTTCTGTAGTTAACTGTTTGTAGTGACAGATATTAATTAGTTTTACTTCGACAGCAATTCTTCAGTAATACCTTTTCAATGGCAATTCTTATTTGACTGATTTATAAGAGCTTTTTACCCTCTATTAAGAAACAAGTTAAACTTAAACTTAAATCTTATTACTCATAATTGGGGCTTGGAAAAAATAGTATAGACTTCAGACTTTAAAATTTTAATTATAAGTGCATTTAATAGTCATGAAAGTGAACAGCTAATTGCTCTGGTTTGAACTAGACACAATTCATGTTCTGTACAGGCTTCATCTTGTAGTTCAGCCAGTGCACCTCAACCTTGAATCCTGTTAATACAATCTTGCAGGTTTTTTGCAATGGGACAGCCAGTTTGTCAGTGTGTTTTATGAGCTACATGAAAAAAGAAGCAAGGCTAGGATCACCAAATTCTTTCTGTATCCAAAAGCAGGCTTTGAGCTTACAGCTGCAGGAGGCAACTGCTCATGTAATAGCCCATTGTTCAGCAGCAAACTTTTTCTTCTGCAGCTGAAACCTAACACAGGTAAAATCAAGTGCTTGTCCATAAAACTAGTAATTTTTATGTCAGTTTTTTAAAACCTTTATTATTCCTAATAATATTTTTGTATTGTATACATTTTCAAATATTGCACGTCTCTTTCTGGATCAATATTCTATCAAACATACGTTCGTATTATTTATTTTTCCTTCTTTGGAGATTGAGTCCGCTTGGACATGATAATAACTTCCAGCTTGTGGTACTCAAAATTAATAGCCAGAGTATTGAAAAGCTTGCCATAGATGTTAATAATCCTTTTTTGTGCTGCTCTTGTTACTTCCATCTGTTACCACAGGAAGGATGACTTGGTAATAAACCCTGTTTATACCTTCACCACAAAATAAGAGAGGAAATGAGATGTCAGCAAAAATGCATAGTGTGACATGTTCAGCAGTATTCTTTGTGACTTAAAGACTCTTACAAATATGTTGTTGTTAATGCCCATATCTCTGAAGAGTTTAGGATAGTTGCAATAGGGTAAATTCATCCAGGATGCCACTCCTCAAGAGCTGTGATGTCCACTGAGAACTAAGTCATCTCTGTTGTGTTGATTTACACTCTAATGCAATTTGGACTTCACCTTCAGGTGGAGTTAGGACTACACTGCAGCATTTTACAATACTGAGAAGCTATTGTGGGCTTTAATTTGAAAACCTGTATCCAAATGGTGTATTTGTGATCACAAAATGTCTGTATTTCCATGAGTTGATCCAAATTTGCAAGTCAGCCATCCTGGTGGCTCTGCTGGCACAAAATTGAGATTCTGTTCTCAGTCTGCAAAGGTCTGGGCTTTATTCCAGCATCTAGCAAGAGGATCAATACACTTTATGACTATCCTCTATATATTCATACACTGGGGATACCTGGGCCCCAGCAGACACCCACCCTCCCTTCTTCCTATCTTACAAGCTCAGCTGGATTCTCCAGAGCTCTGAAACCACATGCAGGTGGCTCCTGATTTCAGGATGACTATCATGATGTGCATGAGACAGAAAATCCCACATCTTTCTGATACAATGAGCTTGGGCTTCTGATGGGTTTCTGAGCAGCCCTGAACATGCTGTGCTAGAGAGGAAGCAGCTGAGCAGCTGCTATGCTTCAGGGGCTTTTGTGGGAAGGAATGAGACTAAGAATGTAGGATGTTTGGGGGAAATCTTCTTACTTGTCCTGCAGTGAGGGTATAGGCTTTTTTTATCATGGTGTTAGCTAGGCAGGCCTTGCCCTCAAGGCTAAAACATTCTACAATAGAGACATCTTCCAAAAGACTATAGTAGTCTTAGGCCCTGTGCAAAGTAGCTTGTGGAAAGTAGAGGACCCTTTTCACATGGCTTTTTTACAGGTTATTGATAGGAGTTTCAAGACCATACCAGGCCCATGCTGTCTTCTGACAGTGGCTTCTGTCATTGCTGTTGGTACTATGTACAGATTCTGTACTTGCCCCTGCATCTTTTCTCCCTCCGAGAAGAAAAAGTGAAGCTCCCATTTACTGGCCAACCTAGATGTACCAGCAGGCCAGGGGACCACAGAGATTTTAACTATGCAGGTTACTCTCCTGCTCAAACCCTCTCCCCACCCCAGTGGCTTGCAGCAGATCATAACAGGTCAGCCCTCAGTAGTCCATGGTCATGATTCAGAAGAGTGAAGTTAGACCCATGGAAGTCTGACATGTCAAGGTACCTGAATAGCCTTTTGTCTATTAACCAGAGCTGCATCTCTTTGCTGTGTCATCTGGATGCACTGCAACTTCTAAAAAGCCCTCAAATATGTTTTTGAAAACAGCATGTAATGAAAAAGAAAAAATCTCCCAGTGACATCTTCCAACAGCACTTAAAACTTTCATTAATATTATGAATGAATTGAGCACATAATCTGCTGCTGAATCAAAATTTCCAGCACTGTATTCCAAGTGCATTAAAAGCTGTATTTCCATTAATGTAAAGAATGAATCCAGCACGTAATACATTGCTGAATCAGAATTTATACAACAGGTTAGTTAAGAGGCTACAGTCAACTCCTATAATGCAAATATCTGGAGCCTGACCTAATACTATAGCCACTGCAATTAAAAAGCCACCAATAGATACAAAAAACATGTCTGTCTGTGGAGGAAAATTTACTTGTCTAAACAGTGATGTGGACAGGAAGTGAAGAGGTTTGAAAAATTGGCTCTGAAAGTAAAACAGTCACCTTGATAAAACAGGCCACTATTGCTGTCTGTTTTCTTGGGAAGGTGGCAGAGCATGTTACAAATTTAGTATTTTTATTTAAAAGTTTAGTACCATCTTATTTTGCTTCTTCAAGAAAAAGTACAAGAGAAAGTACAATAAAAGTTTGAGAAAAATACAAGAAGTTTGAGAGAAGGTACAATAACATGTCCAGATTGTTCAAAAATTGCCTTGAGAGTCTCTCCAGTGGAACCATGTTCTCTGAATGTCTGTGTCCCTTACCCTTATATTTTGGTATTCTGGGAAAAACCTTACTTTGTGAGGTCTATTTCCTAATTTGTGAAGATGCCTATGCTCTTCAGCAAGGCATTTTCTTCCAGATTGTTCAAAAATTGCCTTGAGAGTCTCTCCAGTGGAACCATGTTCTCTGAACGTCTGTGTCCCTTACCCTTATAGTTTGGTATTCTGGGAAAACCCTTACTTTGTGAGGTTTATTTCCTAATTTGTGAAGATGCCTATGCTCTTCAGCAAGGCATTCTTATTTCACTGACAGGAATTATAGGCAGAGGAATCCTCAGAGATCTCAGCAGCTCTCTCCCAATTCAAGAGACATAAGAAAATTAGGAGGCAGCAGCTCAGTTTGTGAGAGGTAGAGATCTGGCATGGCTTACAGGTTCCCTGGGAGGGAGATCCTTTCAGGCTCACAGGAAGCAAAGGGTCCTGGCAGGAATTCCCCTTCCTTGAACTGGGACCTACATTTACAAATTACCTTCCCATGTAACACCTAGTGCCTTGGGGGAAAAGAGAAGGGCCTCGAGTGCTTTGATTTAGACACTTCTTTCCCCTCTCATCCTCTCTCTCAGCGAAGTGCTGCCAGTGATGACATGTACCTGTATTGTCCCTCCCATGAGATGACAATATATAATTCTACCTAAAGTTATCCCTTACAATTTCACTTCTACTCTGATGAGCCAGCATTTTACTAACAGGTTTATTGCCAAGCTTGATATCTTGGGAATTAGCATTACTCCATCTCTGTCTTTATTATCAGCCTCATTCTTTCAGCCCCCCTCTATAGCATTCCTTGCTATTAATTTTATCTTTTTGTTATCATTCTACATAATCTACATTTTTTGCATGGTTTTTTTATTTTTACTAATGCAAAATTTGCCTTTAATATTAGCAGTCTCCTTCCATCTGGAGCTTTAATTTTAGCTAGTCTCGGCCTTCTCAGAAATGCTTAGACATCCTCAGTCAAAAGCAGCTGAGGATACGCAGTCCCTTACAGGACCAGACCCATACATGAGAGGAACTTGTATGCTCTCTAGATATATTAAACTAATTACTTTGACTTCCATATACTCATTGTGGGTTCAAAGGCCAGCAACCGGGCATCCTATTTGAGAATTTCAAGGGAGATGGCTGAGCACAGGAGAGCCTGGGAGCAGGTTTCAATTATTTTATTAGACCGAGGGTTAAGAGTCATGCCTGGGAGGAGAGATGAGTGTTTCTTCACGTGGGATTTAGAGCGTAGCAACGAGGACTTGAGGGCTTTTGATCTAGCATCTTTCTCAAGCATTATCTTGCTTCTTTTAAAAAGAAAAAGGGAAAAGAAGAAAGGATGGAAACATGTCCTAAGCAGGAGATTTTGTAATGAATTCTGACACCAAGAGGAGTTTATGAAACACTTGTGTGGTTACAGCTAGCAAATCCTGGGGCAAGCAAAAATTCATGCTAAAATGATAAGGCATTTTGTTCACTAGGAACAGGTCCCCTGTCCTGATACTTCCAGCAATGGATCAGGAAACAAGTCTCCACATTTTGGACAGGCTTATGTATTAAGAGTTATGGCCTGGAAAGGCCATTAAGAAAATAACTGTAGTAAAACTGTGAATCAATTATGGAAGAATATCTGAAATAAGATTTTAGTTTATAGATGCTTTCAAGCAATAAAGTGTGATGAGTTAATTGTCTCATGCTTATTTCTAGAGCTGCAGAGATAAGATTAGAACTTGCAGATTCCTGGCACTTTGTTCATGCTGAGTCCACAGACAATTTAACTTCTACAGCATTTACTGCACTAATGCATGGAACATCGTGTTTTATTATTACTGTTCCAGACTCCTCTTTCCACACTTCACATATTTTTAGTCCCCAGTATGAACCCCAAATAACTGCTGTGGAGGAAAAATTTACTGTGAAAGAAGAAAACCTATAATTATGCAAATTCTAAAATATTGAGTGTAACTGGCTATCTGTTCTGTAATACCCCATAGGGTGAGCCTAGGACAAAAGCCTATTCCTATTACATCTTTCTATGCAGCTTGGGATGTCAGTAGTCATTTGAGCAAAGTTGTCTGCTTAGCCTCCAAAACAGGCAGTGGAACTGTTTAAGGTGAAACCTGGGACTGAATTGTAAAATGTATGAAAAATAGTACAGCAGCTATTATAACTTCCAGTAGTTTTTATTCAAAGTTGCTTTCAGAACAAAAGCTACAAAAGAGTCATTTCAAGAAATACACCTCAATAGAGAAGAGGTACATGAAAAACCATAGAAGGGTGGGCTACATTCAAACACCACTTTCATACTTGTAATGAAAAATGGTAAATACAATCCAGTGTATTCTGCAAATGCTCCCCATATGAATCAGTACATCCACGAGTAGGTGTAAATAGAGTATGATAACAATTCAGCTGTATTCCTGCCGCCTACACTACTGCAGTATATGAATACTACAGAATTGTTAGTAGATTTTGTCCCTCTGATGTGATTCCCCCTCCTCCTCATAAGGCAGGGAAATATCCCTTCTCACAGGTAAGTAGGTGTTAAGCCTGACAGAGAAAATGGGGTTGTTTGGTGCACTAGATTTTGTGCATGCCCAGGTGCAACCACACTGGTGTGGTCTGCCCATCACTGCCAGTACCTACAGGGCTGATTACATGACCTGCATAAGGCCACACAAAAAGTTGATCCAGAAACTTAATTTTCTGAGTCAGAGCTGAAGTCTTCTTGCAGAAATGATTTTCTAAATAATCTAATATTTTCTAACAGAACTAAGTCATTTGCCTAGTCCTGTGAAGAGAAATTGTAGGGTTTGGTCTCCATGCAATAAATATATGGTTCTGAAAGACATTCCTTTATGGACATTAGGAAAATCAGAGCCTTGAAAAGTCCAGGGGAGTTTCTTTTGAGGCCTTCCCCTGCAAAGACTTTTGTTTACTCTCTCTGTGCTCCTCACAGCATTAAACACTAAACTTTCTTCAGTGAGTTTCCCTAGTGAGACCTTCAGATGATGAAAACAGTGAGGATATGATGGCTATTTCCCTACCATAAAACATTAAGCATTACCTTTTTTTATACCATTGCTATGCCTGTTAAAATTGGCTATATTCATTCTTCGATGGTTCAGTGCAATTTCATGTTCTATAAGTGTCAAAGCGACTCAGAATCCATGGACCACTACACATAAAAGTTTGATTTCCCTTCTTTTATTTTATGTTATACTTAAAAACAAAATGTTGTTGAAGCTTGATCAGAACAAGGAAAATAAAAATGTTTCATTCAAAAAACATTGGAATGGGATGTTTGGACAATATTAAGAGTACCCTCCCTTCCCCCTTTTGTTTGGTTGCCAAAAAAAAGTTAAGCCAAACTGAAGGTGAAGGGAATTTAGCTTGTGGGAATTTCATCTTCTGATAGCAGGCTTTCTGTGTGCAGCATCCAACTTAGGGCCCCTGCAAGGTGGTGGCTTTGAGAGGCTTGTGAATACTCTCCAGTCCTTTTTCAAATCAACTTTTCAAGGTGCACCAATTTGTACTTTTCCCTCTTTCTAGGCAGCCTCTAGATAGCCATTTTGATAAGTGATAAGGGCATTAGAAGTTGTGGTTGTTATAGCTCTGCCTAAATCAGAAGTGTGGAAGGGGGGAACATGAGGATATAGAATTGCACTCCTAAGCCAGATCAGTGGTTTGTCATTCAGTGTCCTCTCTCCATGGATGGCAGTAAAAGCAGTTGTTCAGGGAGACCACACAAGCTTGGCCATAGTCTGCAGTCAGTACTCCTTTTAATCCCTTAGCATTGAAATCATTGGATTAGGATGTTAGAGAATATATCCCTGCCCAGAGATTTTACATTCCATCTGTACCTGTTGCCCATGAATTTGTCTGAAACCTTTTTTCACCTGCTGCTGTTCTTGCCTCCACAACGTCCTGTGGCAGCAAGTACCAGAAATTCACTACACATTTTATAAAGCAGCACTTTCTTTTATCTGTTTTAATGCGATCTCCTACTGGTTTCATCAAGCACCTCTGGTTCTCAAGTTGTAGGACTTGGTAAAACAGTTCTGCCTTTACCTGAGGAAGTGCTGTGTGCAAGAAGTGGAGGTGGAGGAGGAGAGAGGAGGAAAGAGCATTAAATGGGTTTCTTATAATTCCCTGATCACAGAGCTGTGTAAAAATATGACCATTAGTAGATTACATAAAATAGAGCTCTAGCAGAAGCCAGAGTAACACCCTCTTTGGAGCTGTGTCCTGCCCCTGAAGCCTAGCCCAGCATTTACAAATTCCAGAATAAGGGAACAAAATTAGGGCTTAAATGCAGGCATTCACTGCTTGCAAGGGAGTGTGTGGGCTCTCTACCTTGTACAGCAAGCTTGTCTGGTACTTAGCCTACCTTTTCCTTTCTTTAGAATTATTTTTACATTTGTAAGCATAAACCCATAGACCACACTAAGTAATTCCTTTCCTTTCTTGATTTTCATTTTCTCTGCATATTTATCTTCTCTCACCCGTAGCTGTCATTGTCTCAGGTTATGCAGTACAAGGGCTTTTTTAGCTTGTTCTCTATTCACTAGATCCTCCCTGTCCTATGGCAATTTTGGTTATGTTTTTACTTCAGTCTGACTTCCCTGAATGAGATTTGTCCATTGGCTGTCTCGTGTATGTTTTATTTCAAGAGACGTTTGCTGTCTGGTATTTCTCAGCTCTCTGACTGGTTTCTCTTAAGGTCCATGAAGGTTTCTAGTTCCAGAGATGCCCTTTTTTGTAGTCTCACTGCTTGAAGTGGGGGCCAAGAGACAAAAATGGAGAAATAAAATCAAATATGTGCCTGTGAACAACTGTCTCCTGTTACTGGCTTTATGCAACTATCTCCTATTAGAGGCTTCATGCAGCTGTCACCAGGGATGTTTCTGAATCAAAACCTTGGAATTAAAATTGTGGAGCTATGAGGGGGAAGGGAGTTGCTCCAGATCTGAAACCTGCTGCTTGGGTCCCTCTGGCCTTTCTACCCCCAATTTCCTTTGAGGCACGTATTTCGTTGTGAAATAAAATGTCTCAAAGGATGCAGTGTTGGTGCCCTCTTGTGGGGGGAAAAAGAGATATGAGGTGAGGAATAAAAAATATGACTCATCAGCAGGACACGTTTAAAACAGATTAGAATGGATTATTTTGGCAAAGGGTGGAGATGGGGAGTTCACTCGGCTATGCAAAAGGACTTAGTTCAAGGATTTATTGATGGGCTCCAGAGGGGTATTGGCCAAATCAGATTTCAAGAGATCGTCTGGGGCAGGTCTGCCCACCTCACAGCTGACATGCGTGGCACGGCACTGTGGAGCATAGTCAAAAGATGTTGGTGTCGGTGCCACTGCAGGCAGCATGCTGTCCCCTGCAGAGAGCCAAAATCCACCACAGCAGTGGGGCAGCTGCCTTAGCAATGCTTCGCCTGGGCTCTTGGGGCCTGGCCATTAGCTTGGGCCCAGCTCAGCTCTGATGAGGCTGCAGGTTTGCAAAGGGGATTCAGTGCTCTCTGACACTAATTTCTTTGGACTCCACTGTGTGGCACAGAGAGGCCTTGCATTTCATCAGCTCACATGGGTCACCTCTGGAAGGGGACTGTATAGCTATTTGTTTTATCTGTGTAATCCTTGTTCATGGTATTTTATGCCTGCATCTCTGTGTTCTGGCTTTTCAAGATCCCTTTTGATTATGAAAAACAGAGTCCATAAAATGTAACAGAAAGCATGGCACTCTCTGCATTTCAGCTCAGTGTATTTCCCATTCTTTTTTCCATAAGCTAAGAGCCCATGGTTTGTTTGTTATCAAACGGTTTGTGCTCTATCTTTTTATGAAAGCATGAACACAGCCCATTGTAGTACATGAAAACAGTTCTTCACCAGAGATGCCAAGTTTTCATAGACTGACCTGCAGTCAGTCATCTCCTCACCAGTTATATGACACATCTTCAGTTTCTTTCAGCAGTTAATAGTTCTGGTTTTCGCTGTTTGAAGAAAATGCCTGTGGATAGTGAACAACTTCTTGATGCAATGATTTGCCTGTGGTAATATATGGAAAAAGGTAGTTGCATCTTTCTGAGGTAACAGGCTATTAGATTCCACTTTCCTTAAGCCCAGGAAAGAAGGCTGTGAGCCAGCAGAATCCAGCATTAAAAGATATTAATAGGATAGAGAACAGCCTTATTGCATCAACATTAACTAGCAAACAACAAGTCATCTAAAGCCTTCTCCCAGGCTTGAGGATTTTAAGATTTCCCTCAAAGCTTTTTTCTGGCTTCAAGATTTCTTGAAGATTTCCAGACCCTGGCTTAGTTCATTTGCAAGTGATAACTAATACTTCTTTAGGCAGGTCCCAGACTCCCCATTTCAAGTTCACTAAACTGAGGGAGCTTTCTTTTTAAGCAGAGTCCTGAAACCTACTACAGGGTTGGCTAGATTTCAAGGTTCACAAGTAATAGCTGTACTGCATGACCAGTCACCAGGGTAGTGCAAGGAAATCAGTATTATAGTTCTAAAACAGCTATGAGTAATAGCCAAAACTATTTAAAGTAGAAGCTGGGGAGAGGTATGTCTGTCATTCAAGTAAATGGAGAATGCCATTCTTTTAACAGAGAGACAAAGAATTTTTCATGCAAGTGGCACGGGAAATGATGTACGACATTTCAATAACCACTTGCTATATTTTTCAGCCCTGCAGTAAAGGCATAGTGTGTTTAAGAAGGCAACCTCCACCAGGCCCTCAAGGACTCCTATTGTGAAATGGAAAGAGAGGGGAAGAAGGAAGCAGGCAAACCGTCATGCTACTGTCAAATCTTCCAATCCCATCTTTTGATCTTGGAGGGGTTGTTTTCTCCCTAGTCCTTCTTCTTTTTTACTTTCAGTGGCACTAACTCTCCAGTAAGGATAGAGGGGCAAATTTGGGCTGCCCTTTCTCTCTCTGCTCTTTTCTATGGTATGAGTTCTGCCACAAACTTTCTTCCAAGGCTGGTCACCTTCTTGGCATCCAGTTTGTTCAAGCCATCTGCATTTCATTATCAATTATACACAATCCTTCCTTGAAGCACTTCACTACAAATGTCAAAGTCTTTTAGCATCCTTATCTGCAGTCATGTGTGTCAAATCTGCCTTATCACAATCTGCCACCAGGGTTTTTACACGTGTATCTTTCATTATGGTTGACAAGAGTGATATATGCAAATCTACCACATAGCAAGCTAAAAAATGTCTTTTTTTAAAAAATAATCTGAGTCATGGAAATACCCTCTGAATAGTACAGTGAAACAAAGGCAAGATTGAAACAGCAATAGCTATTAACAGTCAAATATGATATGCCAAGATGAAGACTACTAAGCCTGCTTTACAGTTAGGTCTGTCCATGGTCCATCTTGGGCCCACCAAAAGGATACTCCATAATTTCAGTGTTCAGATTATTACATGGACAAGCCAACAGCCATAGTGGAGGTCAGCAACTGTATTGTGTCACTTGAGATGTTACAGGCCAAAACATGAAAAAGACAATCAGAGGAACTCAGGAAAGGACCTAGTGAAAATCTGAACCAAAAGGTAAAAATTTGTACAGGACCTCAGAGGTTGTGAGCTTGATTCAGCTTGTCACCAAACACTCACTCAGAATCAACATGCCATGCAGTACTCTGGCCACAGGAATGCTTTTAGTGGCAAAGCAAGAAAATGTATGTAACAAGGCACAACATATATTGTTCATATCCATTAAAGACAGTGAAACTATCAACATAGCTGCTGACTAAAATCTTCCAAATTTGTAGTTGACTTACACTGAAATGACAAAAGTGGTGTCAGGCTGGTGCCACATATGTGGGAGTGCATCAATGCACAGTCTGAGTTTACAGGATATGAGACAGTAAGCAGTTGGGTATCAGCAAGTAAAATTAGGACAGGAGCTCTAATCTATTATAACTATAAATTGTTTGGCTCTTTTCCAGGGCTTTGTAGACATGAATTTTCTTTCTGAGTTCAGTTCCCACAAGCTTCCTGTTCCTCTCAGGCAAGCTTCAGAGCCAGATTCTGATCTTCATTTATTATTTGTAAATTCAAAATAATTCAGTTGAGCCCAACATGTGGCAGTTGTTCAAAACTATCGTAAATGTGCTCAAAAGGGCATGCAGGGTGCCTTATTTCTTCATCTGTAAAAAGAGGAAGGACTCTTCTCTCACCTTCCACTTTGCCTATTTGGTATGGTAGAAGAAACAGAGGTACTATGCACATATTGGTGAAATCTTAGCTGGAGTCTCTATCTGCTAATACAATACAAACAACGGATCAGTACTCACAAAAGATTTGAGCAAGTTTTTCAAGATGCAGTCCCAAATTCCAAACACCATGAGAGCAGAGAGCCATGTAGCCCTGGCACATGTGCAGTAATTCAGAAGGGAGCCTGACCAGAAGGATTTACCCACACAAATAAAGGTTCAGGATTTTAACTCTGAAAGTGATCAACTAGCAAAATAAACTCTCAAAAGAAGTGGTGGGATTTCTCCATTTCTTGATGTTTTTAAATCAGCCTGCAGATGTATTTCTGGATGTTATGTTTTAATCAAATACAACTGTTTGTCTTCCAAGCACAGACAAGCTAGAAAAATTCTGTATTCCATCTGTTTAAAGAAATCAAATTAAATAAGTTAGTCTGTTAAACCTTTCAGGTCGCTCAGATCTAAACAAGGGAGATAAAACATAATCGAGACTCAGAACGAAGAATGTTCAAGGAATATTCATACAAGAACCTGCAAAAGGCCAGGCAGTAAATTGCTCTAGAGTAATAACAATATAGCGTCTATATTTCCAACACACACAATTTTAATAATAAAAGCAAAGAGAGACCAGATTTGCATAAAGTAATGCAATCCCTTTCTCAGTATCTGTGTGTGCTCCTAGCCTTTCCTAAATATGTAATAAAGTGCATTTGCAAAGACACTTTTCAGTTAAGTGCTCAGACACAATTTGGAGATCAAAATGTATGTTTTTCACTAAATGAGGGCTGTTTGAAAGTGAGTAAACTGAATTCAACAACACATCTGAGTAGTTCATAAATCTATTCATTTTTTATGTTGAATCTTTCAAATTTCCCAGAAAAATGACTTTAAAAGTACTATCTAAATAATCATTACTATTTAGCCATATTTGTTAGGGGGATGAACATATATGAGCAAATTTCGGAATCGTGTACCTGAAATGGATATTTTCATCTTGAAAGTCCCGTTACCTAAGAGGAAAGGTGACTACGTTTTCAAAATCAAAATTGGGACACTTTTGCATTGACGTGTTTTAGGATTGTGAAATGTTTCTATGAAAGAGAGAGGTACTTCTTGTAAAAAATGAATGTAATGAACACACTGGAAAACCTTAGGTGTAGCAGTGGTATATACCTTTTTGGTGAATAAGTATTTCCAATGGTGTCTGATTCAAAGTTTTCTCTAAGCACTGAAAAATCCTATTAACATTTACTCTCTGAGAAAAGAACAACTTTATGAGGGCTAGCTTCATCTGCTTTTTTTCTTGCTTCCAAATACTACTTATCATACCAGACACCCATTCCAATGGTTGGTTTATTTTGTGATACAGACAGAATATTTTGTCTTGGGCAAACATGATGCAGCCATTTATTTTTAAAAAACTTTATATGAGAAAATGAGGTGTAAAAGATTTTGTTCCTGCACAGCAAGAGTATACTATGCAGAATCTCAGCTTGTACCAACATAAAAATTCAGAGCATATAGGTGTTTTAATATAGAACTCACATATGTTGAATTATGCCATAGTTCAAAAATGGTCCTATTAATTTGGGCAGCATGATCTTAGTTTTAAGGCTGGCAGACTCTGGCATGTAAAGCAGTTATTTCTGAGGAAGTCATAAAGAAAGATATAGAATCAAAGGGGTTATTATGTATTCTTTGTGTATTTGAGAGTTCTTTGTTTAAAGTAATTTTCCCTGCATAGTTTCTGGGGAAGACTATAATCAGTTGGCTGATTTTGTCAAGATCTTTAATTGTGAACAGAAAATTTTAAAATATGCTATTATAAAATTATTAAGGTTTGCAAAATTCAAGTTGATTAATTTCTTCTCAAACAGTAATGCTTGTGCTCTGTTTATGAATGGCTCTGTGCCCAGGTTATTTGTGCTCAAGTATGGCATTTCTCATTGGTGTTAGCTGGGCAATGATTCTTCATGCTAGGACCTCCTGCATAGCAGGAAAAGATACAGCTTTGAGGAAAGTGTCTTTGTTTTAGTATTCTCCAGAAGATGCTTGGGAGAAGCTGAGATGAGAAGTTAGAAAATAGTAGGTCAAAGAGAATTTTCTCTCTTTCTGGAGTGAGACTTGTAGGATTGCTGGGAGCTTTTGGGATGAAAGCAGGTTCTAGGTAGCTGGAATTAGGGAGTGTGGTAGACAGCTAGTGGGCAAGCTGTAGTATAAGATCTTGACTTCCCTCCTTTTCCATAGCAATTGCTTTTAAGGAACAGTCTCTTTGAGGACCATCTGCTTTGTCTCACAGTCCCCTTGGAGGCAGATGGCTTTCAGGAGTGGTCATTACTTTGCAAGTCCTTGGTTGGAAGCCATAGCATGTGGAAGGTCTGTTCCATGAGCCTGGGTTCAATCTATGGGGCTGGGCACAGAGCTGAACATGAAATACTTAAAAAGCCACGCATGAAGCAGCCATCAACTACATCAGGCTGAGAGAAGGTGTTTTGTGCATGTTCTAAGTTATGTAGCAAATCTTGTTCTGGGTGCTTTGATAGTGATATTTAAGAAGCTGCATCTGCAGTTTTTAAATTGTGATGAGCCTTAAACCATAAAATTGATAACTTGACAAGAACTGAAGGATAAAGCTTTCTGAGGGAGAGAGAAGATTGCTTCCTGGCTAACACTAGCTCTACAGAATAAATATCTGTACTAGGATGTCCTAGTGGGCATTACATTTCAGCACAAAATTCTTCAGGGCCCAGTTATACTTCTAGAACTGAATTCTGGAATAGTGAAAAATATACAGAAATAGCACAGTAAATTATCTTTTGTGGGTTACTTGTCACAGCATTTGATGGCTGTGTATTTTAGTTCTTGCAGACTGTTGTTAGGTAGGTGCATTTTAGGTTGCTGCAAAGTACCATTTTCCCAGGGGATCACAGTGACCAAGTTGCCTATTTCAGTGGTATTTCAGGCATGTTTGTCATGTCATTACTTCCCACCCATGGGTAGAAGAAGATGCTGTTAGGAAAACAGGAATCAAAAGAACAGCTAGTACTGACCCAAGAGGTATGAGAGGAAGCAAGACAAAACGACAAAGGCAAGATGCAACAACAGAGTGAGACGGGTTGAGGGAGTCGTGGCATGGAGGTTAGTGCAGGGAATGCATTAAAAAATCTGGGTGTCGTGTTGTGCAAATAGGCCAGTCAGGGAAGTACCTTTGTACCAAATTAGCATGGCAAGGAAGTGAAAAGAAAAAACTCCCCAGCCAGTCCTGCTAATAAGTCTTATCTCTGATCTTGACAGACTTAAAACAGTTTACTTTCCATGCCTGTGTAAGCCATTTATGCTAGTAAATCAGAAGTGCGTGCTCCATATCCTGTTACCTTCAGATCTGCCTCAATAGCCACAAGCTGTGTAATGCCAAAAGACATGCCTCTATCTTAAAAAGAAAAAAAAACCCCTGAAGGTCCTTTTGATCTAAATTGAATCTCATTCAAGTCTATATAAACCCTTATGTCTGTGGCACACAACACATGCTACGTGGCCTTGTTCCATTGCATTCACACCGATGTCCTGTGGTTTCCTTGTCATTTTTTGCAATCAAGTCACATGAAATATATTATTGTCTACCTTGTTCTGATAATCTTGATACCACATTTTCCTGTTGCACAAACATCTTTTTCAGGGTGATTTGATCTAAAACTTTAAACCCAGCAGAAAAGAAACAAAATGTGAGGGCTTTTTAGACATCCTACTTCACCACACTGAGAGCTTGTTCTAACTGCTGCATCCTAAATTTAAGTGTTGGGATCAAAGTGGGGTAAAGGAATGATGTAAGGAATAGGACCATATCTTCTTACAGAGCCAACACCGTCAGTACCCTCCCAAAGATACGGGTTACTTTGATTTTAATTAGAATGGTAAATTTATGCCCCTTGTGCTCCTACTCGAGAAAATTTCTAGTAACTCCATGATGGGTGCATGTCACACAGGCTACCACATTAGACTGGGGTTTAGGCTTGAATCCAGACTTCTGGCCTACATGTCATTTTCACTCTGCTCTTCTTGTGTGGGAAGAGGGCAGGCGGCTGGCACACTTGTGCTCTACAGCTATGGGCAACATGAAAGTAACTGGCTCAAACCGTTTGGTTCAAGAACTGGAGGCCATTCTGGGGCACAGCTGACAGAGGCAGCAAAGCCACAGTCAGAGGCACTTACCTGCTGTCAGTTTGCCTGTCCACAGTATGGAGAGGTCGCCTAGCCCCTGGCCATGGTCACTGCACCATTCTTCACTTCTCCCAGTCAGAAAATGTGACAGGTTGACACAGCTGAAAAACTGACATCCATTATTTGTCCCATGACAGGGACAGGACAAGTTAAAACAGAAGCAGCTCTATCATCCAACTCTTTTGATGAGTTTTGGCTATTCGCTGGAGGTAGCACTGATGTTACTGGAACAGTGACTTGGTTTGTGTGTTTCTTGAGTCACCTATGCTGAAACTGGCAACGTGTGTGCCAGTAAAGCCTATTTCAACTTCGGTTTTTAGTGATCCAAGCATGTTCCCCCTCCCCCACTCTGAAACTAGATTGAGACTGTCACCTGATAAAATCAAATTATGAGCCTTCCTGAGAAGAGAGCCGAGACCAGTACTTCTCCAGGTCTCTCTTCATATAAAGCCTTATATAAATATTAAAAGCCATATAAATCCAAGGCAGCACATCCACCACAGCAGCTTTTCCCCGGTTTCTTTCTGGGCAGAAGACAAGATCCAGATCCTGCCCCTAAACCTCCCACTTACTTGAAAGCAGAAGCCACCTGCTCTGTCATGCCACTTTCTAGTACCTAGGGGAATGGGGTGGGCTGTGTCTTACATCATGTTCCACCCTGGTGTGTCATATTAAGTGCAAGGTACAATCCTGCTCCATAGGCAAGAGCACTTCTGCAGCTGAGTGAGGTTTGCTGTCTGGACTCTAGTGAGGTCAAGTGGTAGCACTTCTGGGATCCGGGTGCTGGGATGGCCTGGGAGGCTGGCCACCAACTTGGCTGACTCTTTCTTTGGAGCTGAAGTTTGTATGTCTTAAACAGCATATGGTAGTTTTCCCTCAGTTACCTAAACTACAAGTGCACTTGTGAGACGAGAAACTAATTACCGTTGAAAGTAGCAAGTAGGAATGGGGAGACACAGGTATAGTTGAATTAAATCTCCTACAGCTGTGAGTAGGAGTACATTCTAGGTCCAGACTGCCCTTAAGCAACCAGCCAAATTCCTTCAGATAGCAGTGCTGAAACCAGCCTATCATCATTCCCAGTAATACCTGACAGCAGGACTAGAAATCCTTTGCCTCTGCTCCAGGCTCCATTTTCTGCCACTGCCTTAGAGCTATCAGGTCTTTAACCTTCTTCTAAAGCCCTTCCATAAGGAAAGGGAAAAAAGGAAAGGAAAAAGGGACAGAAAATAAGAAGGTGTTGAGTGACAGTGATGAGTGTTTGAGTGTTTGAGTGTTTGATGGAGCCAGACTCTTTTCAGTGGTTCCCACTGACAGGACGAGGGGCAATGGGCACAAGTTGGAACATAGGAAGTTCCATTCAAACCTAAGAAAAAACTTCTTTACAGTGAGGGTGACAGAGCAATGGAACAGGCTGTCCAGGGAGGTTGTGGAGCCCCCTTCTCTGGAGATTTTCAAGACCCGCCTGGATGCAGTCCTGAGTAATGTGCTCTAGGCATTCCTGCTTTAGCAGGGGAGTTGGACTAGATGATCTCTAGAGGTCCCTTCCAACTCTAAAAATTCCATGATTCCGTGAAAGGGCCCTCCTTTTACCAGTGGAGGCTACGTGAGTGTGTTAGAAATCAAAAGAGCCTTGAAAAAGGTTATTAACAGATGTAGGTCAGTGACATTTTCAAAGCAGATGGAGTTATTAGAGTGCAGAGAACAAGGTGCCAAATAAAAGATTACTGGTGAAGAGCATTGGCTCTTACCTTCAAGGATTATAAAAAGTCAACTACAAACATGGACGGGGTTTACATGGTTGAAATTGCTACAGATGTAAAAGGAGTAAAGGAAATACAGAAGAGGGAATGTGATCTGGGTTAGACCATCACGAGACAGGTTAGTTTTTACCTTACTGATGATGTGTTGTTGCAATAGCAAACAGCAAGTGAAGCTTGCAGGCAAGTAAATAGCAAGTGAAGTAGCTGGGGTGGCATGCTAAATTCAGCAGCTGGATGGAAGTCTCAGAAGTGTGTGATGTTTAGACAAGGATGCTTTCAGGACACAATGTAAGTGATGAGAGCTTTTACTCTACTCTGTGCAGCAAAGCCTGTGCTGGAGTGTGCCCATAAATCATGAGCTTGGGTTTTACGATCCCGTCAGTTAAATCCTTGCATCTCTCACATTCTTGGGAAGAGGATGTAGTGGAAATACACTATCTCTACAGCTGGAACAACATCTCTGAAGAAACAGCTTTTCAGATCTCCTGAGGGAGGTAAAAAATGGACATAATTTATGCTGCACTGCTATTATTCATCCCTTCAGGAATTACTGTTCCACATGAGCAAAGGTAGGACAGGTAGGCTAAGTTGCCTGAGATACTGCTGAGCAGTGAACAGATGGCTGGAAAGAAAATCTCTAATAGTGCTTAAATGTTTTCCAGGGAAGGTAAAGTAGCCCTTATTTTAAGTAATTCTGTTGAGGGGCTGTTCATGAATTCCTCTTCACTACAGAGATTCACAGAACATCTATCAGGTGCATATACATGGACATTGTAGAGCAATGGCATGTGGGGTACTTTCTATACCTGGGTTGTGCTGGGAAAGAACAAACAGCGTTTATTCCTTGTGTAGAACAATTTTCATTAAGTTCCTGTGAGTTATGTTGACACCATTTCCAGAGAAATAAGGGCAAATAAGGCCATCATAACATTCCTTCTTGGTAAGGTAACAGTCAATCTAAATCCTAAATCATCAGAAAGCCTTTGGATTTTGAATATAAATACTTATTGGTTGTGGTCAAAGTTATGAAGATCCTTCCATGTGCCACAACTATTGCACGATATGTCCTTCAGTGTGTTCCTGCTTCACTGTGATGAATGCGACGTGTAGGGCACTGTGCTGTTTTTGGCTGGGATAAAGTTAATTTTTTTCATAGTAGCTACTATGGGCTATGTTTTGGATTTGTGCTGAAAACAGCGTTGATAATACAGGGATGTTTTAGTTATTGGTGAGCAGTGCTTACACAGAGTTAAGGCCTTTTCTGCTTCTCACCCCACCAGTGAGTAGGCTGGGGGTGCACAAGAAGTTGAGAGGGAACATAGCTGGGACAGCTGACCCCAACTGACCAAAGGGATATTCCATACCATACGATGTCATGCTCACCATATAAAGCTGGGGAAGAAGAAGGAAGGGGGGCACATTTGGAGTGATGGTGTTTGTCCTTTAAGTAACCATTACACATGATGGAGCCCTGCTTTCCTGGAGATGGCTGAACACCTGCCTGCCAATGGGAAGGAGTGAATGAATTCCTTGGTTTGCTTTGCTTGCGTGCATGGCTTTTGCTCTACCTATTAAACTGTCTTTATCTCAACCCATGAGTTTTCTCAGTTTACCCTTCCAATTCTCTCCCCCATCCCACTGGGGGGGAGTGACCAAGCGGCTGTGTGGTGTTTAGCTGCTGGCTGGGGTTAAATCACAACAGGGACATATCTGACAGCCTGTCTCAAAAAGCTGTACCCTTTTTGAGAAAGAGCCTAGAGACGACCAAGCCTTATGTAATGGTAGGACATTTTGAATAAGGTGGATGGATTCTGTCTTCTCAGGGAAGTGTTTCTTTCTGATATATAGTAAGAAAAGGAACCCTGAAAGAAAAAGAAGAATTTAGTTCCTGTTACATGTGTCCTCCTAAACCCTTTAGAAGCAAGGTCAATAGACATGGGGCCCACTGTTTGTGAAGAAGAAGTAGCTGAGAAAAAAGATGAGAAACTTTCCCATAGGTAATAGAGACTTATGTTAAATGTGGCTCTCATTCACTGTGGTTTTGAAGTGTGTGTCAAAGTCTGAGCTAGAACTGTTTCAACTCTTACTCACCCAGATTAGCAGAGAAAAAACCTCTACGTAAAGGTCCCTCCTGTGCTGCTTATCACCAACTTTTTACTGCTGAGAATGGCATTGATCACATGGATTTAAAATATGACCTGTCTCCCAACCAGGAATGTTCCAACCAGTATTCACTGATTAAAGCAGGGAATCTAAGGGCAGAAATTTACTTTGCAAGGATGCAGAGTGACCACCACTGTTAACAAGCCCACGTGGGGAGTTTTTGACAATGTTATAGGTACAAACCACAGCAGAAGTTGGCTACCCAGGAATATGGAAACTGCTTGGCTCACTTGCATTTTATGAAGATACTTCAATACGAAGAAGACATTCTTAGACATGTTTCCCCGAAACTGGATCTCTGGTGACTTGCTTATCCCAGAGCCTTCCATCTGAAGAGTATGTCTACATTGACAAATCTTATTAAACAGCACTTCAGCCTGTGGTGTAAAATCTTTGCTGAGTCCATCCAGCACTTCTAGAACACCAAGGACTCCAATCTTTGGAGTTAGCAGGTACGTGGCAGGCTGACACTCTTCCTGCTCTGAAAGAGAGAGGGTTAAATTTATTTTATTTACATTGTTTGGCTTAGGCAGTCCCAGGCATTTCTGAAGCTTGGAGGAGTAAGACTTGGCTTTACTATGGTCATATAAACCTATTTTTAGAGAATAGGTCTCATTTCAGCCACTGGGGAGTTTTCAATGCGATTCTGATATTTTCTCCTTTGAGGAGGCGGCCTTAATTGCTACAGCTGATGTCTGGGTACAAGATGTGGTATAGTTTTTCAACCTAACTATTGCTTAGTCAAAAGACTAATCAAAGGGATGGAAAAAATTTAGCATTGGGGTGATTAGCCCCATACATTTCCCAGCTGTTTCTCCCCCCTTGTTTTTTTTAAAGCCTTTTGTTACCCACACATTTTGTTACCCAGCACATTTTATGTGCTTGCACATCTTTTTCAGAATGCCAGTTTGTGACTTGTCAAAGTTTTTTTAAAGCACTGAGGGCTTTTCTAAGACTATGGCCACCGTGTTTTCCAAGGAGTAGTAGAATAGAGTTATTCTCCACCAGGTGCAGAACTGGACAAGAAATTCTAAGAAAGCCACATTTCTCTTCACCCTCATGACACCTACTCCTGTGGCAGGCTCAGCTTGAATAAGAGGTTGCTACCACCCCATCTTGATTTATATCCAGCTGACTTTTTTCCAAAGCTAAGCAACTGCCAACCTGCAGAAGAAAGCTCTGCTCTGAAACTGAGTCTTGGGGACAGAATCACTTAACTCCACCACCACATAACCCATTCTTCGTTGCATCCTGAGTAGTCTCTGAAAAGAAATATGACAGGCCTGGTTTCATTTGCCTCACCAAAGGTTGCAGTCTGCCATTGATCCTGTGTTGTTCTATAAAGAACTGTGCGCTTTGTCTTTAGGTTTGTAGAAGATAAGTTTTTCACCCCAGTGAAGATACTTGGGGTAAGTACATGGCAGTCAGATTCCCGTGATGTATGTATTTGCAGAGGCACTTTCATTATCACCACTTTCACAAGCAGAGTCCATCAAATCATCTGCAATACTTGTGCTTATTTTGTGGCTGGGAAACAATCGATCATCATTAACAGCAGTAGTCAAGCCTCCCACAAAATTAATGAGAGAATATTTGCAAAGCAATCCTTCAGACAAAGGTTGCCAACTACTGTAACAACACACAGTATTTTCAAGTAAGGCTTAGCATTATCCACCACCTTTTTTATGAAGTAACTTTTACCATGGCTCCTAGGTGCTATGAGAATGACAGGAAGAGGATACTTCCTTTTTCAGTCAGTGGAGGGGATAGATTTAACCCTTTTGGTGATAACCCTCTTGTCAAACCATTTTCTTAGTCTGCTTAAGGGCTTGTATTTCTCATTTTAGTTTCCCTCATTCTTGGGCTTCTCACAAAAAGCAGCAGTTACCTCTTTCTTTTTAGGATTCTTCTCCTGAAGACCAAGCTGTACTCCAGAACAAACTCCTTTGAACTGCTCAAATCAAGGGATTTTCCTGAGCAGCACACTGTAGAGCAATCCCCATGACACTTATAAAGGCCTTTCCTCAACAACTTGTACCCACGCTTTTTCCATCTTGCCAACAAAAACTCTAAACAGTTGGTCTATCAGGAGCTCATCTGTGAATTCTCCTGAATTATCACTCAGGGAAGGGGTTTGCTTTCTTTGACACCTCAGATATCACCAAATCTGTGTCACAATTGAGGTAGGAATTTTGCAACTGGTCTGACAAGTGCATCATTCTAAATTAACATAAGCAGCAGTAAACCAGGCTACAAAATACATTTGTACAATATATGCAGCAGTGTATGTCTTTGGCATGTTGCTGGCATGTTTTGAAGAATTGCCTCTTCACCCCCTTTCAATGTTACATAGTTACATGATAAAACTGTATTCTAGGGAAAAATGACATCAGAAGAATTTATAGCATCTTTCACAATGCTGAATTTGGGGAGAATTTTATTGCCAAAATTTACTGCACAGAAAAATCTTTAAAAGTTTGCCTGTTTGTTGTACAGTGGACTTCACCAGTTTCCTGTGCTTACATAAATGTACTCCTTCTTTCTAGTTGTACTTATTAACATACTCCCTTTCTTTTTCAGGGGTCATATACTGTGTGGGAAACCCTGAGGTCTCTTGTTTCTGCCTGAGATGGAGCTTTTTCATAATGAGAAAGAGGAAGTTACATTTCTCTTCAAAATGACAAATCTTGTAGATTTTTAGCTACCCTGTAACCTTTACTCTGATTCCCTAGAAGGGCCATTTCCTCAGTGTTTTCTGATGCCTTCTTTTGTATATGTGCTAGAGAGGGAATGTAAGTTTGTTAACTGCTCTGACCAACAGCATGAGGGAGAAAAGCCTTCTCAGAAGACATGTTTTAACTTGGCAATTCCATATTAATTTGAGAGAGTGTCAAAATTATGATGATTGATTCTAAGATATCCAGAAAGGAGGGTATAGGTTGGTAAAATCATAATAATGGATTTCTTTCTTGGGTTTGGGCTTGTAATAAAAACATATGCATTGATTGTTTCCCTGAAAAAGAATATCCCTAGGGGCCAGAGGCCACAGTAGTTGAGCTTTCTTTAAAAAAGCCACAGGCTCCCTGTCAAATTCTAGCATTCACAAATGGTCCGGACAGTGTGCTTTAGAGATGCAGAGATACACAGAAATAATCTGTGCCTTGTTCTGGTAAGAAGAAAATTGTATGTTGGTCTCATTAGCAAGTATCACTCTGTTCTGCAGTAGCAGGTGACAAAATGTGGGGAGAAAAAATCTGTTAAAGTCAAAGGCCATGAGTTTCCCAATAGCAACTGCATCACCATCTAAAAGCAAAGGCCCTCCTTTAACTCTGTCCTTCAATGCATGACAATTCTCAGTGTTCTCTTTGTGTGAGATATACAACAGCCGCTGTATTGATGGGACTGAATATGTCTGTCCATCTCTGATAGCTGCCTAGGAGAAAGTGCTATGTTTCAGGTCTTTAAAAATATAAATCTGTACCTAGCCATGCAGAGACATACCAAGGCTATGTACTAGTAAGGCCCTGAATACTGTTTCCCTATGCCAAACTTTTTCTTCTCCTTTGTAACAAAGGATTTATTCATCACTGATGTGATCTCTTTCCTATTGTGGAATCAGCCCCACCTCAAAATACAAACATCCCGCTGGCAGCAATTAAGAACCGTGTTCTGCAGATCACAAGTTTTAACCCCATTGTTCTGACACCATTCTAGAAACCCTGCTTCTTCCCAGGCATCATGCTGTCAATGTATTCCTCCCTTGGTAAAGGACCAACATAATGAAGTTTTTTCATAACAGCAAAAAAAACCTGTGGCAATATGCCTTAGAGCCTTGAAATCCCATGTCCTAGGGGGGGGTGCCATTTTTCACAGGCAAAGAATTTGATCTATGAACCAAAGGCCCAGAGGCTTTACTTTTATGCATACCAGATAACCCTCCCCAGTGTAGACTGCTCAAGTCTACATTGTCTTTCCCCTCATGAAACTGAAATAACCCCGGTAACCCCGGTAACCCCAGTAACTGTTAGAATGGGGCACTATGACAATATAACCCACCACCTTTGTGCCTGTAAATCTTTTACCAAAAGCTGGTAGACATTGTTCATCCTCAAATTGGTAATATTCTTCCTGTTCTGGGATTATTGAAAAAAAAAAGAAAAAATAATAGGGTATGTATCTCCTTGTCTCCTCATATACTTAGAATTGTAAATAATATAATTTTCTGACTTTTCCAGGTCTTTTATTTGGAGCATAAACCAGACATGATTGTTTATATGTCATCCAGAACAGACTGATTATAATAATGTATGCATGCATATGTGTGTATATACAATAATAATTATATACTATATATATAGTATTTATCTATATATAATATAAGACACTGATTATAATGATTTCCTTATCATCTGTAACTCTAGTACACAGGAGTGGCATCTATACTGAAGTTTTCAACCATAATTCAACCCAGTTCTCAGAAGTCAAAACCGCATGTGAGTCTAAGCAGTTTTTAGAACAACAATACCATTTACAACTAGGCCATCTCAAAGGCTACTCTGTGCTGTCTGCATTCTTCTCACCCAGAGAGAGACAAGGAGAGACCAGCAACCATGGCTATGGCTGCATAATATCTGATGTTATTCACCAGCTTTGCTCACTGAGGAAATCTTTCACATCTGAGTAACATAATAAAGATCCACATATACAAGGATGCAAACACTCTTGGAGTACATGGGAGTGCCACACATGGAAAACAAAACAAACAGGACCTTTATTTCATTGGGAGAAACCATCTCAATATTGATCTGCACAGAGTTTTGAAATTATTTGCTGTTACTATGAATTGACTTTTTTTACCAGATTATCCCAATTCCTCATATTTGATCATTCTTATAATTGTGTACCATCACATCTCACCCTCACTTCCCACTGTTCAGATTGTTTCCACAGGGGTAGTTGGTCCTGAATGGGGGCACCTGCTCTGCCCTTCTTCCAGGAGGGCACCCCTGCCCCGAGAGACTCCCCGGTTTCACTGACTACATCCATGGAGGGGACCCACAGGTGGAAAACCCATACTGCAGGATGCAGGGAAATAGCTACAGCAAAGTAACCCATCACATAAAAGCCTGAATACAATTATGGGAGACCCAAATATATCTTGGGCCCCAGAATATATTGGGTTCTCTGAATCCACCTGTCATTTCAGGGGGAAGGGTCTGTGCCATAGGGCTGCTTGTCTTAGGAGTAATTTCTTATGATGGGGACCTTGCCATGACAGCTGTGCCTCCACTGCTACAATGACCAGACATATCTCGGGAGACAGGGAACAAAGTTATCTTGTTCAGCTTTCAGCTCAACTTGGCACTAGGATTAGGGGTGTCCATGATCTGGAAGATAAAAGGAGTGGCGAGCCTGTGGAGCGCCGCAGTTCTAGGCAGACCGTGTTCCTCTGCTAGCAGTGCTGCGTTAATCACATTCAGGAGCTTGATTCCTGCTTTGCCTCCTGTTTGCTCCAGTTTAAGAAGTCCTTACTCATGCAGCCTGAATTCTTGCTAAGGAATTCCTTCCCATCAGCAACAGTATGCTGAGTTGCCTTGACAGTATCCAAGGGGAGAGTACTGAGCTGTGAAACTGGAGACATTTGCTGTGGGCTATTTGGGATCTTTGGAGTTCCCAAGGGAAGTTCACAGGCTCTTTGCTGATTGTGATAAGGAAGCGACTTTTTAGTTCTGCACAGTACCCATATTGTCTGTGCTTGAAGTAAGTAGACTCTAGTTGCCCTTGATACACCCATCACAGTTTGTACTTTGTGGTAAACAGGTTTTGACACAGAGTTGTTTGTAGTCAAAAGGTGAAGGTCAAGATCAAAGCTGGGTATCGGTGCCCTATCAGCTTATGTGTAATGAGGGTACACTCACTGTGGCTTCGAGGTACACACAGAGGCAGCAGCTGAAGTGACACATCACTAGAGGAGGCTGCAGCCTCCCAGCCAAGTGAGCATTGCTCATTTACAGCTGCGGGAGCTGGGAGCAGGTGGAGTTTGGAAGATGTGTAGAGATGGGGAAGGCTTTTATTATTTTATTCTATTTACACTGTGTGCACCAGAAGGCCTGAAAGGAGGGGTCAGGGCCTTGCTGTACCTACACGGCATAGAGCTTACTCACTCAACTGAGGAACCTCCAAATTAAAGGCAGAAGACAAATATGAAGGAGCAGGAGGGGAAGAATGAAACAGAACAGTGGAAAGATCAAAATGATTTGTGAGAAATATCATTTAGCTCCTTCAATTGTTCTTTAAGAAAAAAAAGTGAGGCTATATATGTGGTTATTTGGCAACATGACAGGCTTATAAAAAGTGTGCATCAATTCTATGCTCCTCAGAAACACTTCTGCATATTTGATAGATTAAGTTATTTGATCATCAAAGTCTCAGTGTGCTTAGATAAAATAAGGCTTTCAAAAAGAGATTTAGTTTGTAGGGTTTCAGTTCCTGGAAGCTGTGTGGTTAATCATTCATTTCAATATTACTAATCTTATCTTGGTAATATTGAAATTAATATTCTCAAAATACAGCCAGTCTTGATAAAAGATTCTGACCTTGTTGCTTCCCCAAAGATAACTCTTGCTGAAGTTGCTGATTTTGATCCCAGGCTGTCATGAGAAGCTGTCTGGGTTTGTTCAGAAGGCAGACTGGTAGTAGCAGCGTACGCTTGCTCTGAATACAAGCAGGGAGAGGCTACCATCTTCTAGTAGATGTGCTTACTCTGTGCGTCTGGGGTTGTATATGCATAGTTTCATTATGAGAATATTTCATTTATTTCTTGTTGCTGGTAGCCCTTCAGAGCAGTGGCACATTGAGAAAGGCTTTTTTGGCTGGCGTTACCAGCTGAACTTCCAAACAAGGGCTTGATTCTCCACATGTGAACTCACATTGCTGTTATTTTTATTTACTGTTATTTATGAGCATCATTATCTATGACATGTATTGCAGCTCTGTGTAAAGATCCTAAGCATCACTCGGTTATCAGTGTAGCCCAGTTCTGTAGGCCCAGACCCATGTGTACAGAATCAGAGGCCAGCTGCTTTTCATGTTCTTTCCATTGTTTTTCAACCCTTTTTGATGTAGCAGAGGAAAAAATGTGTTAGAAGTCTGTGTTAGGAAAGGGGCTGGTGCCACTTTCAACCCTCTGGGAACTCTTCAAAGTTTGCAACAGTCAGTTTAGCTTCAGGCTATTTGCTGTGCTGAAGTCTTTTGCTGATAGCCTGAGAAATCTGTGGCCCTGACAAAACTTGAAGAGCCAGAGGAGGTTTGTGAAGAAAGCTAGTCCTGATTGCCCAGCACTTACACAGGACCCCAGAGAGCTGCCTGGAAGGGAAGCTCTGAGGGACCCCTGAGGACAGTAGGAGAGGGAATTCAGTGAGAGTTTTACCATAGCAGTGCTGGAACTGGCCTGCAGAGTTGTTAGTAATGACCATCTAGGAACCAGAGAAAAGCAGCTTGGCTCTCCATTTTATTTCAGTTCACATAAGTTACCTCTGCAAATAAAGGGATTGAATTTGGCTCAAATCTTTAAGCAAACTCAATGAAAATCACAGAGCTTCATCAAATGTTTGACTACAATGCAAGCACATGATGACAGGACTGAAATTTGCATTATCTTGATGTCAAATCAAAAGTAGCCAGATGTGGCAAAAGTATTCACAGATTAACTGTCTTTTAAGCAAACGTGACCTGAATCTCAACCTTGGTTAAGAAAGTCCAGATCATTTGACTTTTGCATAGTTTGAAGTTTCATTAAGTTTGCCCATACAGTTTACACTGTGAAATATAGTGGCTTTGCAAAGCATTACTTGAATACAAGTTCTCCAGAGGAACAAGTTTGACCTCTCTTCATCTGTTTAGCCTCTTATAATTTTCTTTTCCCTTCGTCCCTCCAAGGTACCCAGTTCAGTTGACCAGCATTGAGCAAATCTTCCCTGAAGTGCAGACAAAGGGTAGCCCTCATCTGGCTTGCAGAGCAGGTCTCACCTCTTCCACCCTGCTTCCTGCCCAAGCCAAATAGGTTGGAGAAGGCCGAGTGTTTCAGTCTCTCAACTCTTTAGTAGATCTCAGATCACACAGAACACTAAGAGCTTTCTGGAGAATGAGCCATGTTCTAGATACATGCCCTAACCACTTAAAAAAATCCCCCTGACCTTAAATCCATTCATCCTGTGACTTCAGGGAGCTACTGTATGCAGGCAAAGGAATTGCACTTTTCTGCTAATAGGTTCTTTGAGCAAGATCTCTGGACACCTTAAGGTGCTGCAGACCCAGGCAGGTCCTTTGTGGATTGCTCAGTACCACTTAAATGCCTGAAAAATGATCCTTGTTGCTCTTGCTCTAGACTCACATTCTTTGTCTGCATTTGCCAGCACCACAGAAAGCAGAGAAAGTGTAGCTTAAAAATGACTCAGAAGTGATTCCATGGTCACGTGGTATGATGCTCTGGTTAGCCATCAAAGTGATCTGACTGAATGTCTGCATTAAAAAAACCCACTGCATACGTTTTATTCCACTAAGTTAGCTGTAGCAGCATTTCTCTGCATAATTTTCTTCATAGCTGTTGTTTTTATTGGTGTCTACTAACCAAATACTGTTTTTTCATGGGAAGGGAAATGGTTCACCATTACTGGAACACAGTTCAGGTCTCTGAAAGATGCTTTGGTTGGTTGTAATTACAGGATAGATGTGTTCTGTGTGCTGAAGGTGTTTAGGGTCACCTGGACACTCATGTTTGAATTAACAACTGTGCTTAGTGACAGTTTTCTTAAAACATATAGAGGCCTCTTTTCTCACCAAATAAAACATATGTTTTCACCATCTTGAGCAAAGAGGATATTTCTTTTACTCAAATTTTCAGCGGAACTTATGAATCATGAGGCGCTATTCAATATGGGTGGCCGTTTTCTTTAGTACGTCTATGTTTTCCAGTAAAGAACACGCTTTTTTTCCTTATTCTTTAAATGGAAAGATTACCAACACATTTAGCAGGAACGACAGGGCTTGGTTCATCTGCGTCAGATTCCTGATGGAGATGAAATTTCCTGTAGCTTTTGAAGCTGATGAGACAGATGTTGTGGTAGGACATGCTTCATACCTCTTTGCATTCGCTGCATGAAAAAGAATCAAGGAAATGCAGAAAAGGTGAATCTTCAACTATAGGTGAAGAGGTGCTTATCAGCAGTTCTTGCATTCCCTTGATACGGCTCCTTGGCCAGGCCAGACTGCTGCGGACTGCAAAGGGTGTCCCTGTGAGGGGATGATCAGCTCCTTCACAGAAGGAAGAGCCATGGCCAACAGCTAGTGTTTGGAATGGCAGTGTCTCCATCAGACCTTTCTAAGGGGATGAAGCCACAGGACACAGTCTTATGTTGAATGAATATATTGTGCTTGAAAGAGATCCTTATTCACTGGCTGCATGTTTTAGTCAGTCACTTGAGTAAAAAACATGGCTTTTTGGAAGCAAAGATACTTTTTACTCTGGCAGTATGCCTTAAGATTTGCTTATTTTAGTCTATTGTAGTCCACAGAAGTTACTGCCTGGCTATGGTTTTGTCAAACAACTTGGTGGGTGCCAGGTATTTTTCTGGAAGCTACCTGTCCTCACAGGCAATGCTTGCAATCTTTTATTGAAAATGTAACCCCCCAAATCCTAAATCCTTTAATCTAGTTTATCTTCCTTACAGTCCTGGAACCCACACGTCCCTCTAACATGACCATGGCAATCTCTTTAATTTCTGTTTCATCACCACTGTATAACCAAGCAGGGGGGCTGCCATGTATCTCCCCTGGGCTTCCCCTTTCTGCACAGAGGAGCTACTGTAAAGTCCTTCTACTGACAGCCTGATGCCCCAGAGCCCTTTCTGTGCTGCAGGAGGAAAAGTCCTGGCTGGGCCTCTGGAGCACAGGCCTTAAGAGAAGCCAGGGCACAGGATCAGGTAGATGTCCATGGAGCTGTGGTTGTGACTGAACAGCAGGAACGTAGCCAGGAAAAGGTACACAAATACAAGCATTGGTCTGGCTTTCAAGGATGTAATAGCTAGTAAGAGCTACCTAGGTATATCTCAGTTTCATGAGGGCAGCAGCACTAAGCTCTGATTCCAGCTCTGACCCCCATGAGACTCTGTTGTCCCTTTGTCTCATGGTCATGGTCCTGCCCAGATGTGTGTTGTAGCCCCATACCAGCTTGCTCAACAGGAGGATCCATAGATAGGAGGATAAGTTTAGGCACTCATGCTGGCACTCAGCCAGGTGCTTACTACAGTGTCCCTTGTTTCATTCAGGCCCAAAAAAACCTTTAATGAGCAAATCCTGTCATTGTTTTTTGAAAGAAAAAAAAGGAAAATTATTTGAATGAATAGACAAACGCAAGTACCTTACATTTTGTGGAGGGAAGTAGCCAGCAAAAGGTCTGAGAATCCCAGTTTTGAGCTTCCTCCTCCAAAATTTGGCCTCAGTAGCCTGAAAAGCCTATGCAGAGTTCTCATACTCCATAGCTTATGTTCAGTTAAACTGCCACTTTTGGAAGGCAATATGCTCGCTCCTGCTCTCATCAGCTGGCGCTAACATAATTTCCACTTTTCTCAGTGTTTCAGACATTTTTTCAGAAGAACCGTAGGGCAGCAAACAAGCCTTCCCCCTCGGCAGGGGGAAAGGGAATACCTCATTGCAAATCTTTGCACAATCCAGACATTAAATCCTGGCCTCAGTTCTGAGAAATGGCAACAAACTATATAAGCTGCAGTGAAACTTGCTCCTGCAATGCATTGGGACAGAGGATGAAATATCATTGGTGATGGACTTGCCAACAGTATACTAAAAATTGGGAGGACTGATGCAGGATTTAATATGTGGAAGATGTTTGATATTTCAAAGTTGTTAATGTTTGGAGTTTTTAAAAATGATTATGCTTGATGTGTGCAGCAGCTAAATCTTTCTTGTTGATAATCAGAGATGATTTATCTCTTTTTAAAAATTGATCTCAAGCTGTACAAGATCTTATGACTCCCAGGAGGAATTAAAAAGCTCAGGCATACTCATTTAGATGAAGTTCACCCCCGACCTCTTCTTCATATCTCCAGTTCATACCTGTCCAGTTCATTTTGCCAGAAAAGCTGTTTTATCCTTCCTATTCCTCCCTCTTCTCCAACCAACCCCCCCCCCCGAATTGAATTCATAGTCATAGAACATAAATACAAATCTTAAAATTTCATCTCTCAAGGAAATGAGAAATTTTTATCACAGTGGGTAGACTGCTATAATAATGATGGACTGGACAACTCAAGGAACTTGGGTATATGGAGTGTCTTATTGCAGTTAAAGTCAAACCAAAGGTGAAGACTTAGATCCAGCTCCCCAGTAAACTGTGTATGGGCAGAAATCCCCACTAACCGATTGGATTTATTTTCAACTAAACAATTTCAATGACCTGTATTTTTTCTATGATTATTATTGCTGTGTTCTTCTGCATGGCAACTTATAGAGTCACACGCATAAGGGAGTCTTCACATTGTAAAACTCTTCATGAATAATGGTGTACGATACCTTCAGTACAGATCCTCATTTAGATTCTTTTGTTTTCGTTATGCTAGTTTGAGAGCCTCCTTTCCCCAGCCTTAATTAAACTTTGTCAAAGTCTGTAAGAAGTATGATAGAATTTCAAACTACCTGAACTTTGAAGTTAACGAAATACCTGTACTAAGGGAAAACAGCCCACAACGTTTCATAGTGTCATTTCATTCCCAGTGCTATATATCAGGTACAAAATTGCAATTTTGAATCTAATCATTAAACCCCAAGAGTATTCAGATTTGGGTTCATAATTCAGGCTGGAAGACAAGCTTGCAAAATACATATCAAGGTTTGGATTTCAAATCATCTTAAAATACGCAGGTGTTCAAATTATGATACCCTTGTCATTTATCCTTCCTTAAATTTTGGAGTAGCCATAGTTGTCATCCTTAACATCTTTCACCTGTTTACATTAGATCATACTATCTGTTTAGCAAGATGAAGTTTGCTCAAGTTGCAAATTTTTATTTCAGATCTTAACCTTCAAGGAGATTATAAGCAGTTCTTTGCCATACATACCTACTTGGTTTACTGACTTATTGACTTTATTCAATCTATACTGGCGTGGACTGGGAAGATCTAAAGGGCATTACTGAGTGTAAATATATGTGGGGTGACTTCCAGCAATGATAAATCAGAAAGGATGAAAGCATCTTATTGATACTGAATCTTATGTTACATTTTGTATGACAGAAACTGGTTTTACACAAACACTGTTGTTAGGGATTCAGCTCCTGGAAAAACTCTAGCCAAAATACTTTTTCAGTCATATTCCCTATAAAGCAATAGAAGACAAAGATGGAGAAGAACAGGTTGTAGAACACCGCTCACAGACTGTTGTACAACTGTAAAATTTCTGTTACAATCCTAAACCATTACATAGCAAACAGAGAAAACATAGGTTGAGATTGTGTCTTAGTAGTTTATTTTACTCTCAAACCTCTGATTTCCTGGGTGTTATTCGGATGTTACTCATGCTTCTGCTTGTCTTGAAAGTGGATTTTGTAGAAAAGTTGGCTGAAATACTCTTATTTGATTTTTTTTCCTGCTAAAATGGTCTTTTCCCAGAACTGGGAGTCTCCAAAGTGAGTTTTTACTTTTTGAAATGCTGGCCTGTTAGAATATCAGGCTTTTTCTTTGTTCTTATTGACTTTTGTTTTCTTTTATTTTAATCCTTTCTTGTCACACAGTCTATAGACTCAGCTGGTGTTACATTTTTCACAGGGTATTTTTCTCATTCTGCCATCCTTTATCTTCTTCCAGCTCCTTTTGATTTGAAGGTATTGAAGAATGGCAGAAAGAAACTGAAAAACATCCCAAAATAATCCTGAACATTATCTGTATACTGCATAAGGGATTGAAAGAAAGGAAGAAGAGATAGGACAATACAAGAGAAGACTTTCTCATTAAAATAAAAGGAAACAAACAGATTCAAACAGTGTTATTACCTCACTGCATAGAAACAGATCCAAATTTTTGGTTTTCACTTTTTTAATATTTTTTTTTTCCTTAGTCCCTTTCCTGTTTCCCAATAAGATGCTATACAGTGATAAATTGTCCTGTACTATCTCCCCATTGCACTGTGGATTTTATAAAGCGTACTTCTTTCACACAACATGCATGTATGCATGAACTTTCTTATGAATACATGTGGCATAATAAAAAAAAAGTTTTATTAAGAATAAAAATCTTTTTCCAAAAAGAAAGCAGTGATGGAACCTGAGACTTCTGAAAGCTTTGTTACATTGAGTATAAATCATTTATCTCTCCAGAGTAGAATGTATGTATTCTGAACTACCTTGTTCAGACTTTCATAATTTCTGCTTTATCCAGCAGCATCTCAAGGCAAACCTCAAGTTTTCCCTTCTTTCAGAAACTCTTTATTCCTTCAATTTCCTTGTCAGTCTGGTGGAAGGTTCCAGGGGATAGGACTCTCCACTGTTACATAGTATCGTGCATCCAGCATTTCTCATAAGCAGTAGAGGTTAGCTATTTTCAGCAATAATTTTCAAAGGCAGTAATTGTCAAAGGCAATAATTTTCAAAGGCAATAATTTCATCAATATTTTTTTAAATTATGAAATCAGTTTATTTGTGGATGTACAGAGAAGACTTTGTTTGCTGGGGAGGTCAAGTAATTTGGTGAAGGTTATGTGGCAGAACGATGGGTGAGAATGTAATGTTACCCAACAGGCCAGGGTGCCCCTTTACATCTCTGCCTATGAGCTGGTTATCTAAGCAGGGTACCTACTGTGAAATCAGTAGTCTCCACTTCATTTGATGCTTTACTCATTTCCCTTTTACTTAATGTCACAGTTAACAATTTGCACCTTATCTCTGCAATACGCCTATGTATTTAGGTGTTTGTTAAGGAAAAGCTTGTTCTTGACATGCCAGCTTATGTCCTCATCATGCCTGACAGTCCCTGCTTGCCTTATCAAATTTGAAACCAGCCTTCTGTTTGCCAGACAAGCAGGCTATGTATCTTTCACAATAGTGTCCTCTGACCAATAGTTGTTTTTTCAATGAATTACAGAGAGAGTCAATGCACCACTCTGCTTCCAGCAGCCAAATGGTGTCTGGCAACACATCCAGGCTGGATTCCCAGTTGGTCATTTATGGTCAGAGTTTTGATGGATTTCACAAGGAGCATGAAGGATTGATCATTTCATTAATACTGAAGGCTCTAAGCAATTTAAGGCAGGTCAAGTAACCCCTGAACCCACTGGCGAAGTAGTAAAGGCTTCATGTCAAACAACAAGAGGAAGATAATTGCAATGCAGAGTCTGTGAATACGCTGGCCTTATGGACTGTGTTGTATTTGTGCTACAAGACATGTGAATAGGATAGATTGTGCCTTCCAGTTTAGGAACTGATCCTGCAGGTTTGAACTGATTTAAAGAACAATTGCAGTCTTGAAAGTAATATATTCCTCTGTTAGCAAAAGAATTCAAAATTTAATTACATAAGAGGAGGTCCAAGGTGTGAATGGCAAAAATGTATTGATAGCGCAAATACAAAAAATGCAGAGGCACATACCAGAGGTATTGTGTCACAGTGAAGTCTCTGCTGTCCTCTCTCAAGTTTTGTTCACCTGCTGTCCCACAGCTTGGTGCAGGAAAGCACGTGTGCATGCTGCACTCTCCTAGTGTGGTGCTAAGAAGTTTGACAGTGAATCTTAGGATGAATTGATAACATAAGGCTAAACTAGCCCTAACAAAAGGGCATGTGCAATACATTGACAGTGCTTCATGGCTGTGCCACCAGGATTGGCATTGGAGGTAGTCCTTTTTTTTGTCCCCAGTGAAAAGTTTATCATAAAGGAGACTGTAGAAAATAAAATTTCCCTCTGTAGCAGCACTACAGGAATCTACTCTCAAGCTAACTCACTACATTTTCTTCAACTAAAGCTGACATCTTTAACGCATTGTTAGCACTTCATGTACAAATCAGTGGATCAGGCAGTGTGCCAGTTAACACACAAGGCTAGAGCAAAAGACAGCTCAGAACAGTACTAGAGTGGGTGTTTCATGACTGAGCACAGGACCATCATGACAGCTCAGGGAGGCTGGGAAAGGTGAGGAAATGCTGATTTCCCATTGTCCAGGTTCAAGTAGCTGGAAACCTCTGCTGCCAGAATTTCCATGCCACATGCAACTTATACCTGGAATAGGAATGGAGAATTAGTTACACGCAACCTCCACATGTCTGAATGAGTCCAAATTCTGTTCTGTATCCAAAACTGCTTCTGGCTACTATGCAATGGCTTAAGTAGTTAGGAAGTTCCTTGTTCTCTACAGGTTATTTGCCCTTACCCAGTAACACTCAGTAAATCTAGCAAATCACTTCCCCAGAGAGATTTTGGGTACCACGCGTCATCTGAAGAATCTGAATGGGTCAGTTTCACATCTCTTCCTCATGCATAAGTTCATTACTTTGCACTGATGTGAAGCAGTTGCATTTCTAGGAATCAGTCTACCATTTTGATTCAAAAGGTTTCCAGAGATTTTGCTTTTCATTTCCTCTTCCTGCTACACGGCAGCATGAACTCCATTAAAAAGCTATTGTAACAATCCTGCCCACCCACCCACCTAGAATCAATGGGAGACACAGCAAGCAGCCCTTTCGCTCCCACAGAAAGCCTTGCAACAGACACAAGCAGAGGTACAAGTACAACTAGGCTTAATACAACCTCAGATTCTTGTTTTTTTAGCTACATTCACTGCTGCCATGGGCATGTATTCACTGTTGTACTCATGGGAGTTGGATTCACACTGCTGATTCTGCAAACAGAGAGAAAATGCCATGAATTTAATTTGTGGTCACTAATCTCCACCACTCCTGCATTTGTTATTTAAGTAGGGCAGTTACTCTGACTGTTTTCAGTGGGAATATTGAAGTCAGAATAGACAGGCCCTTATGTAGAAAATTTGGAATAAAACAAACTGAAAATGAAAAACATACATTGTCCAAAAGAATAACTAATATCCATGGTCTCTTGTCTTTCCTGAGCCAACTGGCTCTTTGTTTAAGAGGTTTTTCTCCAGAACAGAGCTGGAATTGCTCCACTGATGATTTGTTTCCCCTTCTTGAAGAAAACAATCAGGTGAATTGCTTACCAAAGTAATTTTGCTGACCTGTGCAGCATTTCTGCTCTTTCCTTTGATTCCCAGCCTTTAAATCAATAAGCAATTCTGTCTTAGAAAAATTAAATCTGAGCTGTTGTCATCAATGACTGAATTCTAGTGGTAAATTAACAACTCAGTCTTTTGGTCAAAAAACACATCACATGCTGAGTGAGTATGTGCCTGTCCCACCCTCTAAATCTCATTAAATCAAGTTCCCCATCCATGACCCTTGAAAGGAAGGTTATGCAGAATCTCATAGACTTGCTTACCTTGTTCCTTAAGCAACAGGCTACAACACAGAAGACGCAGGAAATCATGGCAAACATGATCAGGCCAATAATTATCCATGACATGAGTCCCAGTGAAATGCAGTCTTCCTTATCTGGAGATGGGGAGGCAAAAAGAGTCATTACTGATAATTTGCATTTTTCCCCCCTAGAAATATCTTTGCAAATTCTTTCCCCTCTTCTCTTCATAGTAACAAAATAGCAAAAGTGAGCTCTGGGGAAGGATTTTCCTGAGGTGAAAAGCCACCTTGGAATAGTGTATTCAGGAGGAAGCAGAACATTGCAGTTTTACAGAAGGAGAGGTGAAACTGTTGGTACACCGGGCTGAAAGTGTAGACTGAAAAGAAACCAAGCCCGGCTTGAGACCGTGATGGTATTTCAGATCTGAGCAAGGCTTAAGCTTACATTCAGTAAGTACCACAGGTGATTTAAAGGGCAGACTGGTCAAAAGAAGGGTGGACTTCAGCAGTCGTGTCTGGATAGGAAGGCAAGCTGAAGGACACAAGACTACCCTTGCCCAGATCTGGGAGAAAATATGATAGGGCATGAAACATCTGGCAATAGCTATGAGCATCTGGTTATCTGTACAAATGGAAATCGATGGCTTTGGGAAACACTGCAGACAAAAAAGGATGTCACAGCTTGATTCTGAGAAGCTGTTTTAAATTCAGAGAGGGCTGAGAGATAGTTTGACCCAACCACATAATTGTAGCCTTAGCATTTCAGCTTCTATCTTTGTTTAGTCCTGGTGTTTAGAGATAGGAAAAGATGGCAAGGGAAGGACAAAAGGCAGTACCATGTTGAAACTGAACTATATGGAGAACCAAGAAGGGGTGTGAGCAAAAACACTATTAACTCTTTCAGCTTAATATACCAAAGAGCCGCTGAGTGAAAGGCAATTCAAAATGAAAGCCTGTGCAGTGAGTCTTCTGAAGTTAGTTCAAGCCTTTTTCAGTAAAAAGAAAAAATTCTCAGCAGTTGTGGATCTCTTCTGCTCTTAGAAGGCTCTAAAGCTGAAGGCCTGCTTCAGAGAGGTGAACACCATCTTCTTCACATCAGTGTGGCATCAGAGTTCCATATACCACTACTAGCACAGATATCTGACAGCTGATTTTTTTTTTTTTTTATCCTAGGTACATGAAGAGAGCTCTCAGAATGGATTTTTTTCCCCTGGCTAGAAATAATCTTACTATTTACATTCAGCAGCTTGGAAAATGGATAATGGGAAATTTCTGCTGCAGGCAAAGGTGGGACTGCAGCAGTCCAGAAGATGCAGTCTAGCTAGCTTGGGTGTCACCAACAATATGCAGAGCTCAACATGGTCTGCAAAACCTGCCCAACAAGATGAATAATTATGGAGAGGCCATGCTGAGCAGTCTGCCAGCACAGCTCCACTGTTACCATCCCCTTGCTAAGTAGTTTTAAGCTGACTTGTAAATACCTGTGCAAACTCTAGTCACAATTTTCACTGCAGCATAGCTATGCCCAATGTCTACTTATCAGTGAACTGAAGTGAGGCGAGAACAGAAGTAAACTTACCTTGGATGTACAAATAGGTTTCTTTCAGCCGGCAATCTATATAAGGAGGGGGTAAGAACATCTCCAGGCAGTAGGTATAAATGTCGATATGCTTTCTTTCCAGATTTTTAAGAATGAAAGTGGTGCTGCTATTTGAATGCTCTGTCTGACAGTAGGTGACATTACTCTTGGGGATAACTTTCTCCTCGCTCAAATGGAGTGCACAGATCTCCTTCTTTTCATGCCCTTTGAAAAGGGTCATGCTGAATTCACTGACATTTTTGGGGTTGGGGAATGTGAACTTGAAGTTTCCATTTTCAAATTTCACCATCACCTGGGAGTCAGAGACATGAGGCTGATCTGAAGACATGAAAACATTGAGTACAGTTACTCACACAGCCAATGAGAAGAATCCCTGAAATGTTAAGAAACTCATTTAAACAAAGCAAGTGAACTATGTGATTGAAACTTAAGCCATGTAGGTACTCAGAATAGTCTGGCTGTGGAAAGCAGCCTGTACAATGAGATACCAGTACATCATTCTGGTCATATCAGACATTACTGAGAAAATAAATGAGACGAGAGAAGACCCGGCCTGTTATCCGCTATAAGGCTGGAGACGTCACTGTTAACATTAGATCAGTGAGTTACTTGATAATGTTTAAAGGCCTCCTTCGACCAAACACCATATGGACATATAATTTTTGCCTCAGACTGATTGTCCTATTCATAGATAAAACAAGGTGGGACAAAGATGATGATAATTATCTCTGGTTTATTGTTCATAATCTGCACCCTAATGATGTAGCGGAAAATTTAAAATGGGATGTGAACCTAAAATTCTTACATAAATGCCTGAACCACAAGACCCATCTTTCCTTTCTAGAGTAGATAGTGGTTTAAGGCATGACACAAAGTTTAAACCTAATTACTTAGATGGCTACAGCACCTTTATCACTAACATAATAGGAGGAGTAGAGGACAAATGTCACTGTGTGCATGCACCCACATGCAATCCAAAAATCACATTTGACCTTCCTAAAAACTGTCTGGAAAACTCTCAGATGTTGAACAACTCTCATTTTGCAAATCTTTTGGAGAAGAAAAAGGAAGTAAGCTGACTGAGGACCTCTTGCTACCTCACAGTTTGACTTTGTAAAGTCAGTGACCAATAGCATGAGAAACTCCCTCAGGCAAAAATACATTAAAGTGTGCTGTAAAAAAATGACAATGTTTTTCTTAAGGGCAGTATTTTCTGATCTAGAAAGGCAGTTAAAACCATAAACCACATTACGCAAATATGTCTTACCTATATTTTTACATGGTTTTGACGAGCAGCTATCAACTCCTGAAAAACACAAAATTGTTTTCTGTTTAAAATTCAGGAAGAGAAATGCAGGAACAGGGGCTGAGCCATGCAATGTTAAGATGCTGAAGTTATTTTCTAATTTGTGTCATTAGCCTATCTGATCCTGTTTGTGCTACGCTATAAAATCATATGATGTGATAAACGCACGAAATACAAAAATCGAAGTAGAAAGAAAATGGATTGAGCAAGAACATTGATCATACATATATCTTTCACAAATTCTCAAAACAACTCTGCAAAGTAATAGATGAACTTCATAAATAGAAACTGAGATGAAAGTAAAATTTTCCCCAAAATACTGAGGAAATCTGCCTCCAAATAAAAGTGCATACTTTTGGTTTCTCATGAATCCAGATTCTGCAATGAGCCAGCATTAGACTTTATTTCCAGACCAAAATTCTCATTTCAGTCTATGTTCATTTGTGTTTGCCCTGCTGCTCAACACTGCATCAAAACATCTTCTTATGGCATGTCCAGAATGAATATCTGGAAGATGCTCCAACACATACAGCAAGAAAGTATTCAAGCAATGCATATGGTTTTGTTCCTTTTTTAACAGCAGCTTTTTCTCTTCATGATTATCAAACTGTATTCAGTCCATTGTGCATAAGTAGCCTCCATTAGGAGAGACAGGCACATTTTTAATAACGGCAATACTGAGAGTGGAATTTCCTGGCTGGGTTGGTGGCATGTACCGCTTCGAAATGGTTTCTGTGTTAGTACTGGCAGCATAGCACAGCCTGATGGTGTTTCATTTGGAATTTTTCTTTTTGCAGTGCCCTGACATTAAAGTTACAGACAGGTATGCAGACAAGTAGAAAAAAAACTGGATCTGCTCTTCCTGTTTTCTGGTAGCCTGAGTAAGTTCTGCAGAGACTGATTAGACTGAAATATACTCTACATCACAATTTTATGATGCTAAGGAAATATGGGGCAAAGACTTGGATGCACCATCCTATTCTACCTGTTACTGGTACATGGTAGTATAAATCCACACAGAGGAGACCCCCAACCGTGCCAGGTATTGCACTGATTACACAGTATAATCTTTTTCCCAAGGCATCTGTTATCTTTGACATCCAGCCTCCATATGCACAGGAACAGAAGACTATTCTCATTTAGTTACCTTTGTATACTCTCAAGTCTTTCTGCACAGAGTAAATCTTCTAGTGCCCATGTTTTTGCCTTCTTTGAATTCTTGCTTCCCAATAACTACCATTGGCAAGGGCATTAAAATAAATGATATTCGTTTAAAATATTTTTAGCGTGACACATAAGCTAATGGACTTCTGGAAGACGCTTTGTGATGCTCAGTTGGAAAGCAATATAAACTGTCATCCCTTTTTGATTGATTTACCCTCTGCCTAGTTATCACACTCTTCCTGGTTTACTGTGCACAGTCAGCGCCTTTATCTAATTCAATGACAGTTCTAATATCTGTACTTCTCTCAGGACTATTACTTAAGTCTGTGATAACGGACAAGGTATTTGGCATCTTGTACCACTGGTGTGAAGATAAGACAGACAAACCACACAGATCGCCGACCCACAGTGAAATAGAGCTCTAGATATGCTGAAGGCACAGATACAGAAAGTGCAAGCCCTCATAATGGTATATAGTCTGAAAAGTTGAAAGCGAAGGTCAAATAAAGAAACAGTTCTTGATGACTTGCATGTTGCATGGTGAAAGAAAACAGCTGCTATGAGAAAAGCATTTGAAATAAAGGTCTTTTAAAATGCTCAGTAGTTTGATGGCCTGTAGTTTGGTAACATATACCTTTAAAATTAGGCCCAACAGCAGACAAATTATTTAGGGAAGGGAAGAAAAAACCAAGTATATTGGTATAGCAGAAGCTAGGGAGCATGGTGAATATGTAAACTGACCTGGTACTTTTGAGAAGCATCCACCTGTAGCTGAGACCTCTACATTTGTCACTGGTCATCTGAGAGGAGAGGCAGATGCTGACTTGGTTGGGGCAGCTACAGAGCCACGCAGTGTCGTATTCCCCCAACACCCCAGAGGAGCATGGGACTACCCTACTCTGAGCACTAAAGCAACAGTTTTGAATTTCATTTCTCTGTTTGTCTCTGAGAATAGTTCAATTTTGCAGTTAGCTACTGAAATCGCCCTTTCATATTGGTTGGTTTAAAATGTTTGTCAGAGATCATGGTTTTAATCCTTGTTTTAATGGAAAAGGACAGAGAGAGGTCATTAACTATGTAGTTCATGTGACCTTGTGGCAAGCTGAAAGATTGTTTTGTCCTCTCAGGCCCAGAAGCCTTAACTGCCTATTTTCAAGAAAGATTAAGTAATCTATTTCTCTGAATGAGTATTTGGGTTAAATGTGAGGCAATTAGTATTCCTCTGAAGCAAGTGACCATATAGAAAAGCATGCTTAGCATAGTATAAAGGGAGCACATTTTAAAATGAGATTAACAGTGCCTGAGATTAAAACACAAAATTGTCTACATGAATGACCACAATCCGTGAGATCCAATATGAATTTCCAACTCATTAGCTATTCTGCATCAGCTCCTAGTGTGAATGCTCTCACTGCATACTGAAAGGTGGCTTATTCCCTCCTCTCTGTGCCTGACTGCTGTTCTCCTGTGCCCATTTGTACCAGTTCATTCCTAGGGTAATCCTATGGACCTGTAATACTCTGTGGTTAATGGCCAGACACATTTGGGATGTCATTTGCTAAGCTACAGTCAGAATAAATGTATATTTAGTGGCATGGGAGATATGAAAGTGAAGTTTAAACATCCAATAATATTGAGAGATTCACTCACTAAATCTCACTAATACTACCTCAAAAAATATGTGAATAAAAGACTACATCATGGTATTGTTGAACGTGAACAGAAGAATCTCACTGGTTCAGTAGTAAAAATGCTTAGATTTGGCTGTAAGCTTCCTTTTTGGTATTTTTCCTAAAAGAGCTAATTCAATTGCATATGAAGGTTTTGAGACAAGAGGAAACAAATCTTTCATGCATTTCATAGCAGTGTCACAGAGTTGCGTAGAGTTGTTCCTGGCTCACCTCATGCGAAGCAGACTGTCAAGACAAATATTGTATGTAGTTCAGATGTGAATCCAAGAGATGAACATGTGTATGAAAGTAACATCTTGCTATGTTAAACTATGGAAGAGTGTGTGTGTACATTCTATGTATATGTGTATTTACAGTCATGATTATTTCCATCTCAATTTCATCTTTACTGCAGTGGGAAAGCAGTTTGGCAGAGTTTGGGAATTTGTATGGTAGTGTGCCTGGACACTGAGGCCAATGGAAGGCAGGTTATTTTCATTTTAATGGAATTGCAATTTTGCAGACCCAATGCTATTTGTAAACACCACCAACCCATTAAGCATTTTGGTCCTAACACAGGTTAAAAAACTACTTTTTATTAATATTAAAATTTGGGGTTTAGAGTAGGAGAATAGCTGGTTTTCTTGCTCTTTATCTGCCCCAGCTCTCAGAAAACTAATTAGCTGATAAAAAGAATGAGCATAATTTCACTCGGGTGTGTTTGCCTCTGAAGGTGAGCAAGGAGAGTGCAGACCCTGCTTTAAAACAAACACATTTGTTTTGTTAATACTAAATGCATAATGAAACGACACATAGTTTAAGTTGTTATAGCTTTGACCTTTCAAGGCAGTCTGAAAGATGACATTGTCAATTCAGTGTCATTAGTCGTATGCCTAAGACTAACATGTTCCTATCTTTCAAGAATCAAGGATTAAGAGAGGAAAGTGGTGCTTCCGGGCAAAGCAAGTAATGGCCAGAATTACTCTAGGTAACCATCTATAATCTGAATTATTTCTATTGTATAACATATGTTGTGAAATATGGAAACTGTTATAAAATATACCACTAACACAGCAGCCATTGTTGATAATATTTCAAACACCCTTCTAAGAAATGACCATGATTTCCTCCTGTATTGACAACAGGAGATCTGTGGGTGAACATTGATAATGCTTTGCAAATGTTGGCGTGCAAAAGCCCATGTGCAATGTTTCATAGCAAGGGCCTCAAGTACTATGGAATCCTACAGCTCTGTACCCCAAAACTGCATTGCCTGTGCTCCTCTAGAGGCTCCATGCTCTTACAAACAATTTCTTTATCACAATTGGGTTATCAAATCATAATACACATATACACACATATATCACCTTCTGTTACCTATTTACACTGAAAAAAACCTATCCATCGATCACAAATAAGGCTTGCTAATCACTAAGTCAAAAAAACCCCCAAAATCTCAGAAGTTACTCTGCTTTTACTCCCAAAAATTTGCCACAGTTCTTGGCAGCACTCTCTGGAGTGCTAGCTTGTTCTCTAAATAAGAGTATCATGTTAATGTGTCTTACATCAAGCTGATCTTTTACAGCCCTTTTCATTTTAGCAAGAATGATAATAATTAGTACTTTTTATGCTGAAAGCATTGTAAGGTAAAAAACCTGAGAGACACCATTTCTTGTTATAGTCAGTCTCTTTCTCCTGCTATCTCCTCTCCCTAGTCCCCTGACCAAATCCTATCCTCCATATTTGAATGAAGGGAGAAAGAAGGGAGAAATGCTGGTATCAGGTAGAACAATTATTTGCACCCTTAAAATTGCAGCCTATTTCTTCCCACAAGGAATGGCCTTTTAGATAGATCCAGCCACATGTAAAAGCATCCTGTCAAGTATACCTGCTAAATTGACTAGCTGAAAAATATTTAACAAAATTGATAGGATTTTTTGTTAGTAGATTTAAGAATAATTTTTCAAGGAGAAAAAGTGCAGCTCATGTCCCTTTAGAGATACTGATCACAATACTCCTTCCCTGTGATTTCACCCATCTTTTCAATCTATCTGAAAACTCAGTATACTATCGCTGTATTAGTTAACCTTCAGAAGGGTATCTGCATTGCCTAAAGAGCTGGAAACTGGTTTTTATTTAAATGAAAGCTTAAATTCTGTATGAAACCTCAGGAGTACTTAAATTCTACAGGGGGACTTGAAACCTATCCTGGATCACTAGAATTTCAGAAGCAAATGTATTCAATAGCCCTTGCCATGACCTCCAAAGAACATGTTTAGATGGTGCTTAGTAACTGTGCGCACTAAATCTCAGGTCTTACTTATATGATGCATCACACCAAATCCTTGGACAGTATCTGTATGAAAAATAAGACTCTTCTTAATCAGATATTATCTGTATTTTCATCCTGGCCCAGTAACACGTGGGTTTCAGAGAGGCTACAGATAAATGTGAGCTCTGGCATTTTACTTCGCATAGCTGGTTTAAACACCGAATCTTGTAAAATGCTACATCCATGTTTATGGCTGGACTGAGATCAGTGCTGTCAACGTGCGCCTTCTCAAACACGGCATTAGGAATGCTATGCTTCCTTTTAAGTCAGTCTGTGTTTCAAGCCTGCACTGAAACAATCATCTCATTCACTCTTCCATGCCATATAAATTTTTCATAGTATAAAAATTCCCTGCCCAAACAAGAGTCGGTTTAATATCAATAACTTGCCTTCTCTTTATTAAGCCATTCACTGTCATGCTGCTATAAGATGTTATGCCCAGCAAGGAAAGCTGGCTGGAGCACTACAGTCTAAACAGCAAGAAGGTAACACTGAGCAGATGAACTACAAAATATAGACAATGAAAACTTGTACCTTTTAGTTTCAGAGCAAATGCCCTGTGGTAGCAGGAATTCTCTCCCCACCAACTCTAGTGATATTAAAGTTGAGAGAGGCCTTTTTGCAGCTGTTTCCCTTAATTACCTCTATTCCTCCAACCCCTTGCTATCATGCCTCATTTACTGTCTCCCGTCATTGGATGAGTTATATTCCACAGAGACATCTACTGCAAGAATAATCCAAGATGCTACTCACCATACAGGGCTTCAAGCTGAAAGCAAAGGACACAGAAAGTTACAGCAACCGTCTTCATGCTTGCCTGACAGAGGCATCAGCCTTCTGCCTACTGTGAAGATGGGGAAGAATTCATGGGTAGAAAAGGAAGTGGTTTGTGGGCAATGGGGGAAATTATATGACAATCAGAAGGACTTTTTAATTTAACCCCTGACTACGTTATAGCTATGTCAGCATTAGCTGTCGCCCACACCTGTGGAGTTTGCTGGTTTTTTTTTTTCCTACCTCATGGCTTGCTGTCACAGACAGGAAGACGAAAGATTTTCTGACATGATGTTTGATGTTCTCTTTTGAAAACACCGTTTCTGGTTAAATCTATCACGATAGAGGCTACAGTCATCTACAGTACACTTCCTGCAGATGGCCCATAGTCAGCAACTTGTTCCTTAAATTAACTTTCAATATATGCATATTTGCAACTGGCAACCTGGTTTCTCCCCACCAGCTTCAGCTGGTCTTATGTAACTGATGGTCTTGCTGTATTTGGAAACTATTCGTCAGCAGGGTAGGAGTCTCTTGTGTGTCCTGGTCCTGGAATTCATTGGAAGACCACGTCCAAATTGCAGAAGGATTCCCTCAGCCCTGTGACTTCCTGAAGGCTCAGTCCGATGTCAGAATTCCACCCTGGAGGTCAGGCTTGCTCTGCATGGACATGAGAAGCTTCATGTGGCTCTATGAGAGGAGAAGATCTGACCCAGTGCCCTAGGGCCTTAGGTCAAAAGTTTCTCTCCTTCCCTCTCCCTGCTTTTGTGCAGCACATTCTATTCTGGCCTGCTATCCTTCTATATTCTGGGAATGTTTTAGGACCCTTTGGGATAATACATTCTACAATCATTTAGAACTGGCTATTTATTTATGCCTATAATACTAATTTTAGTGCAGATAATGTGCTGGAAAAGCAGCTTCTAAATCATGTTTAATATAGCAGGTGCAGTTAGCATTTCCAATTGCACAAAGAGAAGACACAAAGGACTAATAGTGGTGCCTGACAGACACTCCTGGGGTTGAGTCCTTGTAATGGTCATGCAGTGGTACCACATAATTTGTGAATAACAGGACTGGGTTACAGATTCACTCCTACTTTGTGCTGTGTGAATAAATCTTGATGTGTTGGTTTACTCTTCCTCAAAAAGTGATTTAATTTCTTTCACTGCTACTGCTAAAGATCTGTTCACGCGGAAACTGGCAGAGAGACATACTGTCTTCAAATCTTTGCAAAGCCCTGCAGATCATTGCCTTTTGTGAAATTAAAATCAGGGCTAAGCCTGAGTCAAGTCAGGATTTGATCTAAACTTTCAGCTCTGGTCTCTAGAGCCAAACTTAAGCAACTCTAACTAGAAAAAGTTTCTGAAGTATACTTTTAATTCTGAAGCTCAAGAGTAATATATGGAGGTTCAAGCAGTGATAAAGCTGAAAAAGATACGTCTGACTCCTGAGCTTTGCCTATGAAGTTATGACCCGTGTTGGGATCTAGTGAGGTTCAAGGTAGGATCATTTTTCCCATCCCCCATAACAACTTATGGGAAGTGCCGAAACAACAGAGCAGCCCTTTCCTGGGACAGGACCCTTATTGCCCCCCAAGTAAGTGTAAGACAAGCAGCCTGAAAGTCTTATAGTAAGAAGAGCTGCTGCTGCTATAAAATTAAGGAAGGAAGAGAATCATGTGTAAAGTACCCCCACCCACACCTTTGGGAGAGCATGCTGACAACACGCCAAAGACTGAGTCTCTACAAAGCCTACCACTGGCTGGGAAGGCCAATAAAGGTGTAGGGGAATGTACTCCTTTGAGCAAAGTTTTAGCTATTTTTTGTGAAAACAAGGGTTAAAACAAATCAGTATTGTTAAGATTCAAAAATGTGTTGTTTTTCTTAAAAATGTAAACATTTTGCCAGGAAAGTAATCTTGATAGAGAATTTTTTTTCTTAACCAATGTAGTTATTTTGGAGCAACTTGCTCCTTCCCTCCCGTCTTTGTGACCTTATCAGTTATACCAATGCAGAGGTGATTAACACATCTATTTCCTTTCTGGGGTAAGAATAGCTGCCAGCATAGCTTGGTTGGCACAGATCTCACTACAACAATTTGAGCAAGTCCCACTGTCCAGTAATCAGTTTGTGTTTGTCCTCCCTTTCTCCTGTTGTTATAGGCTCAAGTCTGGAATTACCCCTTCTCCTTTTCTGCTTCCTGGCACTTGGGATTGCTAGAACACACTGCTTCCTTTGTTTCAAAAGGGTCCAGCCCAGGGTACACTTCGGGATACGTTTGGCAGCACTCTGAAGTTTGATTTAGACAGTGATTTCTTTCAGTGGTCAAGTGTATTCGATGATGAGCCAGCAGAGCCTGGGGCACTCACAGTCTATGTTCACAAGCAAAGAGACACAAAGTCTAGCTCCAGGCTGAGTGTGAGGGATGCTCACCTTCTAGTCCCACACCAACAGAGACTCCTCTGTTGCCTTTCAATCTTTCTGTCTTTGCCTCCCTCCTCTTCCAGTGCTTACCTACTTCACAAAGGCACCGTGCCGGCAATTTAGAAATGTTTCTTGCAAATACTACGGTCGGTTACAGTTAACCACCTGGGACAAGCAGTCTGTTTCCACAACACGCTTCCTATAACTGCAACTATTTTTGCTCACAAACACGTGTTTCCTTTTTCCATCCTCACTCATTTCTCTTTGTCTTGATTTTCACTCTCTCATCCACATACGCCTCTCAGAGCTGACTTCTTTCCTCCTCTAACCTGACTGTCCCCCCGTCCCTGTCTACCCTTCTCCCCAAGCAGAGGCTGCCCTTCAGCATGTGCAGTAACTGCTTTCTGGAATGTGGCTTCTCCTTCCCCCAAGACCCATTCTTTCTTCATGTCCTACCCCCAACACTACTCTACAGTGATAAACTCTTTTTTCTCCTATCATGTCGCTTCTGACTTGCCATCACTGACTATTAACAACCTGGAAAATTCTTATGGGCATTTTCATGCCTTTAAGAACGCATTCAGTGATACACCCAGTTCTAAAGAGAGATGGGCTTGCTTCTCCCTTGGTCCATACACCAGTCTTCTCTACCACACAATCTTCCATGCTTCTCCCTTCTAACTCCAGGCGACTTGGAAAACAAGACTTCTGCTGCTTCCCTAAGAAGACTGATTCACAGCAGATTTTCCCTGTGGTGCATGTTGTATATTTTTCTTTGCTCTGTTTAATCACATGACTCTTACTATACTTACTGTTATCACCTTAAACAATGTCCATGTTAGCAAAATGCTACTGCATTGTTTGCTGTGAAACAAAGGTGGTATTTACGTTGAAGTAGCTTGTTCTGTCTCACCAGAAGTTCTCCACTTCTGCTTGTGGATGATGAGCAGTTGTTCACAGCAATATAAAATATTCTCTCAATAAAATGTTTTGTGATTCTTTCTGCAGAGTATCCACACAAATTATATTCTGCTGTCTCCTGCTGCTTCTCATTCTTTGCTTCAATATCTGGCCTATATTCTCATGACTCTGGGTCATTCCCTGAGGGCTGGAGCAGAAAGGCTCCACACTCGTGCATTTTCATTTCGTGTAAACAAGCTGCAGCTATTCAGGATGTAGAGATTTCAGCCTGAAATGCAGCTCATGTGCTCCCTCATTTGTTCTGATGCCTCCTTTGCTGATATAGCGGTCTGAGGTCTCCCACAGGCCTGTTGGGCACACTGTAATATTCTCTCCATCAATGTGCCAGCAGAGGCTACCAGAGCTCAGCTCAGCAGCAGAGCAAACACTGCCCTGCACAGCAGATCTAGTGAGACAGTCCCCTTTAGGGTGTGAGTGTCTGTGGCTTTGCTTCTTGGTACAAGCTCAGGTACCCCATGAATCACTTTTTTTTTTTTTTTTTTGGATGATGCTTGAGAATATTGCATTGTCATCAACTTTCTTAAAAGAAGAAAAAACCCATCTGTGTTAAGGAGTTAAGCCCACATCTAACACATGTAAGGGCATTGACTTATAAATTCAGTCAACAGGCAGTAAGTGGCAAATTCAGTCTGTTTAACAGGTTGCCCAGGGCAGTGGTAGATGCCCCATCACTGGAAACATTCAAGGTCAGGCTGGACAGGGTTCTGAGCAACCTGATCTAGTTGAAGATGTCCCTGCTTATTGCAGGGGGGTTGGACTTAGATGACCTTTAAAGGTCCCTTCCAACCCAAAACATTCTATGATTCTGTGTTTCCAAATGCCACTTCAGACCCTGCGACTAATGTTTTGGACTGGCTGGCTCAAGGCACTGAGAGCCATCTAGGCAAAAGACTGTGTCCATTTGGTCTCAGGAGCTGCTATGCCTCTGCATATCCAGCCCCTGTGCCTGCTGCAACAGTTACCTGAAGAGGTACCTAACCACTTCTCCAGGATACAGAGTATAGATAGGAATGGACCGAGGAAGGTCATGTGCATATGCTGGTAGTGTGGACTGCAGACCTTCGGGATGGCTGTGGAAGGTTTACTATCATGAATAACAGCAACAGAGACAACAACCATGTTCCCATCCTTCAAGGTATACTGGGAAGAGGACTGTAAGCCATAGGTATCTTTCAGTGGCATATGCCTGAGTATGCAGGAGGTATTTAGGAGAATATTTGGGTTGTAAGCGGCCTGGGTTCATGGGCCGCATAATCCCCAGGGAGGATACCTTCTGAAGCCATTATAGTTCCCCTATGGCCAACATGCTGTTGAGTGCGACTTTGCACCAGCACTTGCTTATATCTAGGTTCAGAAGGGAGGTCTTCCAGAATGGCTAGTAAAAATGCAAAACCTAAATGATGTGCAAACGTGGGGACCCAGACTGTTACTGTCTTGCCACTTGTAGAGCAGTGTGTGACAAATACATGCTGATAAGCTGGGTGACCATGAAAGTCATTCTGCTTTTGAATTTGAATTAATTGTCTTTTGGGTGTGTCAGTGATGAATTAAACACATTCTGTAAAATTTTCACACCCCCAACTGTTTCAGGGCTCGTAGTAAGATGGGGACTCCTGTTATGTGGTTATCTGGTCAGCTGCCTCGGAGGAGTTAGGACTGAAACAGCCACATACTGTGGCGGTACTTGGGGTTTGTGGTGTGACTTTTATCTCAGCATTGTTGTGATTACTTCTTAAAGGTAAACTTTTGCTACCACTGTGTTGACAGTATAACAAAGGGGAACTTTCTGCAACAGAATCAGCCCCCAAAGTTATAACACATTCTTGCAGATAAGATGTAAATCAAATGTCATGCTGAAAATTGCAAGGACAGGTGAAGCAGCACAACCCTGGCTTGGACACAGAAGTGGCTGAAGACACACAAGCCATTGTCTGGTCCCAGCTGACTTGAAGTGCTTTTGAAAACCCTATCTTTTAAGTGTTTTCAGGCCAGGCTTTGTTGTTGATATTAGCGGTTAAGTGGAGCTAGGCTTAGACAGCTCAGGCCTTGGTGGATTTGGAGGAGTACAAACAATGAAATCACAGCTTTCTCTAACATGTAACTAAGTCTCCTCTATTTTGTGTCTGCCATTCAGAATCCCACAGTTTACTGCCTTGGGAACAAACTGCTTTGTACGTGTAGGCCAAAGCTACAGAAGGCAGTACGCCCACCTGCAGAGCAGAGATCACTTGCTCCATCATGCTCAAGGCTTGGTCCAGCCGCACTCCTCTTATGGGTGCCAGAACAAAGACAAGCGAAGCTGGGCACACTGCAGTGGCTGTGTCACCCTTTGGGGTCCTGTGGCAAGGGACCGGTGAAGGGTTTGTTTCCGCTTTGGCAGGAGATGCTTCCAAGAGCTGCCTTTCAGGTTGAGCTCACCTGGGTGCTGTGGAATGGGGGAGCGGCAGTGGGGCAGGGGGCTGGTGGAGCAGTGGTTCCTGGGCAACGAACCCACTGCCTTCAGAGCTACGTCCGTGGCTGAAAGCCCTCTGCATCCCACTGGTGACCCACCACACCTGCTCTGCATGCACCTCTGCTAAGCAGAGCCCCCAGGCTTAAAGCAAACCCCCTATCTCAGGAGGGTGTTGAGCAGGGCCCAGCCGAGGGAGAAGCACCCACACCGCGCTCCTGCTAGGGCCGGGGCGGTGCCCAGGCGCACACAGCCCCGCAGCGTGCTCCGCTCAGCCGCGGCCGGATCCCCACGGGCCGCTACGCGGCCGCTCCGGCAGCGCGTCCACCAGCCCGCAGCCACGGCCCGCGTTTGAGGCAGGAAAACTGCGGGCGGGTCTCCCCGGGCGACAGGAGCGGGGCGAGGCCGCTCCGCCTCCCGCGCCGCCGCGGAGAGGCCGCACGGGGGCGCTGCCGGCCCGCTCTCCGCCGCCCCGGCCCCGGCCCCGGCCCGGCCGAGTGCTGCTTCTGGTGCAGGCCCAGCGCCGCCGGGGAGGCAAGGCCGTGGCGGGGCTGGAGGTCTCGCCGCGGCGAGCGGAAAGGCGACTGGAGTAAACCCAGGTGTCCTGTGAGCGCCGGCCAGGCTCCTCCCCGGCCTGGCTGCGCAGCTGTGGTTTTGGGGAACTATTTTTAGGTGCCAGACTGTGGTCTCCTTTGCTCTGACCTCAGCCCTGTGCAGCTCGTGGCTTGTAGTGCTGTGCTTCCAGGGTCATACTGAGGCACCTGGTCTCTGGCTGATGGCCTTTACGAAGGTGTGACTGCTCTCTGTGGTTTCCTAGAATCCCACGCGAGTCTCCCCGCATACACGTGGCTTTATGTTTAAAAGGCATTTTTTTTTCATCAGAAAGAACTTCTGAAGCCTGCACAGCAGAGGCCAGTGCAAAGTTTTGATCTCTGAAGCCTGCGCTTGGAGGGATAGAGCAGGTTACTTAGGGCTCAGGAGGTTTTGAAAGTGTCATAGCTGAGAATGGGAGGTTTGGTCTTCTATGTAGGCATTTGAACATTTTTTGACAGTGCTTGCTAATTTGATGAGAAAGAACAAGATGTAAAAACAACAAATCCTTCCAGCAGGCCAGGAAAGACGAAGAGGCAAAGGAGTTTGAACCGGAGCCACTTCTTTCTTTGTGTCACTGTGTTTTGTTCTGATTGTCAGCAGCCCCTCCTCATAGGAGTTGGGTGAGGTTTGCTGTTTCCAACCAAAGCCCAGGTTGGCTTGTTAGTAAAATCATGATTACCCACATCCAGAGCAGAGGGGCTTCAAGTTGGAAGGTTCCCCCCTTACTACATGATCAGTAACAATTTACTGAGTCTAGTTATATTGATGAACCTGTTGAAATCAGAGCAGTTAATTCATAAGATAAAACATACACTTACTCATGATCAGCATGGGTTGTGTGGCCATACAGGGTCTGGAAACATCTATCATACAAAACATGTTAAAGGAAGTATGTGGTACTGGCCTGCATGTGTTACATTGGAAAAGAGGACAAAATTCTCACATAAGGGCACACATCGCATCCTCAAGAGAACGAGGAAGAGAATCATACTAATACCTCATCTTGGCATTGATACGAAGTGCAGGATACAAAAGAAATTCAGAGAAAAATGAGTTCTGTCACAGCAACCCTGAGATCTGGATGCTGGCCGGAAACGGTTCCCTGCAGCCACACAGAGGCTCTGGTGATCAAAGGCATCGTCATCTCCAATCTGCACAGCAGACCCAGAGTCTGCAGCACAAGCAGAGCATTTACACTGTGGTGCTCAGGGCAGTTCTGGGCAGGGGTCTGCCCTGCCTGTGCGGAGGGAAGACAGCCCCTGTGTAAGCTGTTGGGGTGGATGGTGCCTCTAATCGGCTGTTTAACTGGCATCCTTTAGGAAGCGTGGCTTGGCTGGAAACGCCTGCAGGGTGCAAATGTTGTTTCATCCTGGTACGAGCAGCTGAATATGCTGTGGCTGAGGGACAGCTGAAGGGACTGTTGGATGCAAAAGACCAGGGAATCACAGCAAGGAACTGCAAGCACGTGGTTCATGCAGACTTGGAGACACTATAGTGAAGAGCGAAGGAGGACAGCCATACCTCCATGGAGGCTGAAGGAACTCCCCAGAGGCCAGACAGAACTCGGTAGAGTTTGCTGCCACTCAGAAAGTCACTGAGTTAACCAACATTAAGCCTGGGAGCAAATATCTGCCTGCAAGAATGCAGGCGACAGGACGGGAGTTGTCAATAGACCCTTCTGCTGTGTTTGCTATTTGTCCTAGACTACTTTTAATCCAGTGAAGCATAGCTTAAAAGCCTTTAGTGTTCTTCAGGAGCTCACTGTAAGGGAGGGGTCTAGGTACCCCTCTCAGCCAGCTCGGATGCTGTCACTGCTCAAAAAAGAATTTGCAGTAAAAATTAGAATGACAATGAGCAAAAAATAGAAATCAGATATCTATATTCTCTAGAGAACATAAGTGATTGAAATGACTACTCTAAAACATCACTGTAACCACACTGATCACATTACAAATCACCAGAGGATATTCTGGTGAATTGGCCTTTGTCATGTAAAGACTCGATTTCCTCACTGAAGTTCCCAGCCTCCATGCGCCTCCATGCTCCTGGGAAACAGGCACAGCTACTTTGTAAGAGTAAGTTGCACAACTTCTTAATTGCTGAACCTGGACCTTCAAGATACCACATTCTCCCTCATTTCAAGGGCCCTCCACAGCCACCCATTACCGTGTCAAATCATCTTGATTATCAGGGACTTCACCCTGAGAGTGCAACCAGTAGAAACTGCAGTGCATGCAAGTTACAAAAGTTAGGAGGGCCAAGACACAGCACTGGAAGCAAAAGCAGCTAGCTCTGCAGCTGCCCAGCTCCCATCTTGATTAGCTGTCCTTTTGTGTCTCTAGTGCACACTCTGTACAGTTCAGGCTGAACATACTCAAACTAGCTCTTAACTGGATAGCAGACCAAGCCTGAATGTAGGAAATATCCAGTTACCTTCAGGCAAGCTCTGCAGTAGCTAATATACCCTTGTTCTCAGAATAAAACCTCAGTAAGCTCTGCTCAGTCTAAGCTGTTCTCAGTTAGCCCAGGCAGATGTATACACATCGTATAGGAATGTGCAGCTCCCTGCTTGCCCATGACTGACTGCTGGCAAACTTTAAAGAACAGGATTTTCACGCTTGGTCTCTTTGATCTCAGCTCTGTAGTTGCTGGTCGTTAAAAGTGAATGTTTGCTTAGGGGGTTTTTGTTGTCCTAGCCAAAGTGCTTCTTCAGTTTGGGACCTGTAGCCTCATGAAATTCTGACTGAGCCACAGCAAAGCACACCCATATCCAGAGAAGAAGTCAAGCAGCCTGCTGGAGCCTGCTGCAGCATAGTGAAGCTGGGGAAATAGAGGTGTCCATATTGTTTGCATAGATACTACAGAATCCTGGATTTTCTGTGTCCTCATCTTAGTCAGCTGAGTTACAAAAACATCAACCCAAGAAAAGTCCTCAACCTGCAAATCTTTTTAGGTTATGAGTCTTTCAGCATAGCATTAGCATATGTTTTTCCTGTTGTTACATTTCTCACTAAGCCTCCACTGTTGGATACTTACCTGGGAGGCAAGATATTTGATCTGTGATGTTTTGTTCTCATCTGGTACAGCCAGCCCTTATGTTTACACTCTCATGAATTGTTTAGATGACTATCAGAAAAGGTGAAAGTTGGTGTTTCTCTGTTCTCACTGTGTTGATACTGCTGCTAAACATTAATGTTATATTAGTGTGTGGGGCTAATCATAGCACTGTTTCCAAGCCTAACTTCAGAATTCCTCAGGAATCCCCTTCTTGCTGGGAGCTGCCTTGGTTTGCTGCCAGGCCAGGAATGGAGCCATGTCTCATCAGATAGCCCTGGAAAATATGGTGTGATAAATCTCACTTTACTCTCCACAGATCTGTTCATAGATCAGCTGCTCATTCCATTGTTTCAGGTGACCACTGAAAAGTCACATGCATATGTCCTCTCTCTCTTTAATTCAAAGTCAACTCTTCTTGCTGCTTGTCCTGTTTGGTTGCCAGAATTCTTTATCCCTTGTCTGTCTGCTATACTGTGTCAGCAGCAGAGGCAAGGTATGGCCATTGGGAAGTCGTTAACAATGAAGTTGTGTTCAGTACAAACCACGGAGATCAGCATCATAGCTGATGCTTGTTTTTGTTAGCTGAACTATCCTCCCTTCGACAAAAGTGGCCGGCCCTTCAGGTGCTGCTGTGTACCTCTTCAAAGGTGCTGTTGGATGTGATTATATTCCTATTGGTTATCCCAGATCTTTTTTATGACTTATCTCTGTGCCTGATGTTAAGGGGTGCCTGTTGTGGCGGAGGAATTTTTAAGCATTGTTTGTTTTGTTGGTGTTCACAGTATGATGGGGAGCATACAAATGTATTACTTCTTATGCTAGAGGTCTTACTGCATATGCAATAAACAATACAGGATTCTTGAGCTACCAAGTCATTGGTTCACATTATATTGATTTAGGCTTTTAGCTCTGCAGGCCATTGGTTTCTTTTCTTCTGTGCTAGGTAAGAAAAAAGCTGTAACAAAAAAAATGTAAGCACGCCAGTCACGCCTCTTCTCATTGGGTTGCTGTGGTTACACTATGTTTTCTAGTGACATCAGGGAGGGCTCCGTAATGCGTGCATGATGGACTGTTTTGGTGCCTCTTTTGCTTGAAGAAAAAAAAAATAGTTGAAAGGGAAAAAATTAATTTGACCATTTGCATCTTTCCTTCTAGTTACGTTTTTGTAACTAGGTGATTCGTGTTAGTGGTTTACAGAGGAGCAAGTGGTGATTTTTTAATTAGCTTTATATAACACAGCTACAAGTGATTCTAGTTGATATGGAAACATAACTATTTTTCCACTAAGAAAAGAAACATTTCATTTTTTCCAAGCTTTGAAAACTACCTCAGATATCACCTTTTGTCTGTCTAGGTTTTTCTGCTGTTTTCAAGGCTATTTGAGTTTTTTCAAGTTCTTCCATTTCTTTTGTTACACTGAACAGCTGATCACCCTTGTTTACCTGGACTCAAAGTCCACAGGGTTTCAAAAAGTGACAGGATAAATCTATGGAAGAGGAATCCATTGGGGTTGTTAAATACAAAGACACCACCCTTTGAAGTTCCTGAGCTGCTCATGAGGGAGGGCTGGGACAGTATTTTAGGAAGGTTCCATAGCATTCTTTCCTTGGTTTTATACTCTTCCCTGACATCTGCTCTTGGTCACTGTTGGAAAGTGGACAGTGGGTGGAGTGCATCATTTGTCCGACCTTCTATGGGCTCATTTATGTTCTTAGGCTCTCATTGTTGCTGACTATGATAGCAAATTGGAATTTGGTTTGACAAATAATACCAAAGCCTAAGAAGTGCAATATCCTGCATATTGTTTGAAGCTCATAGGATTGTAATGCCTTTCAGGTGGGCTTTTTGCTTTATAGGAAAAAGGTGCTACTTTGTGGTGGTTGTGTAGGTCAACAACTGCAGGTTCTCTGACTGACCTGCTGTTTCCATTGCTGGCCAGGCCATTCAACCATGTAACAGTCTCCTGCAGCAGTTGGTGGTGGGAGCAGTCAGATGTGGTCAGTACAAAGGAAGCAAGCAGCCTTGAAAAAAATTGTCACAGAACTCTGTGAGCAGCCTGCAGACTGTGTGCTTAAAGTGAGAGATGTCTCATCTCCTAACAGGTTAACTGGTTAATTACACATCCAAGTCAAGCAAGGGCCATTCCTGATTTCACAGAGGCTGGGACTGTTTAGCCTCAAGAAGGGAATGCTCAGAAGGCATCTTTTTAGTGTGTATAAATACCTGATGGACGTTATAAAGAGGACAGAGCCAGACTTTTCTTAGTGGTGCCCAGTAACAGGAGAAGAAGCACTATAGGAAATTCCATTTAAATATAAGAAAACTCTTTTATTGAGAGTAGTCAAACACTGGCACAACAGCTGACCCTGCTTTCAGCAATGGGGTTGGACTAGACAATCTCCAGAAGTGCCTTGCTACCTCAGCCAACCCATGATTCTCCATGCCTTTGTTCCAGGCAGTCTGAATTGTGGTATTCTCACATTCTCTGTGATGTATCTGTGTAAGTTTTAGGTCTCATCCTGACTCAGCCTTTCCAACAGAAACACCAAAGGGGAAGGGCTTTTTGCTTCACCACCTAGGAATTGAGGTGGAAATCACCATCTGTACAGCTGCTGCAGTGTCTTTTAGCATCATTCCTACCTTTTTTCTGCCTTTTTTCTGGTCTTGAATCATGCTTGCAGACGCTGTAAAGCAGGTACTATTTTATTAGTACTCATTTATATTGTACTCTTCTTGATTATTGCAAATAATATTACCACATACAAAATAAAGAGTTGCTGCTGCTGTGGTGTCCTACCACAAAACTGAGTGTCTTTTGCTATTTCCACAGCCAGTGAGTTAACAGTGACTGTCTTACTTTGTGTCTGGGAAGGAAGAAATAGAAACTCATCATGAAAAAAAATGCTAGAGATTTGTTTTCCAACAGCAGCTATCTGTGGATTCACTCAGAAACGTGACTATACAGTAGCCTGTAAGGCCCAGACTGCTCACAAAGGCATAAGCTTAAGATATTTAAAAACAAATATGGGGAAAAGGAAGGAACCTACAGGGGCAAACTTAAGACCCATTAAACAAGCCTGAGTTGCCTGAATTAAAAAAGTGTAGGAGACAACCTTTTTTTTTTATTAAAAAGTCTCTGTATAAATGGTACCTAGTGCAGACTGCTTTGGTGACAATGAATACATATGTACAGCCTGTCTTGCTGTTGGAAATCTCTGTCCCAGAGTGAGTTAGCTGCAGCAGGGCTCAAGAGCCAAGGGCACAGTCTGCTACATAGTTTGCCAGGTTCAAAAAGATGAGCTATGGTATCTCATGCTTAAATACCTACAAACAGTACAAATAAGATGCATGATTGCAGTATGTGTGTGACTTGGAAAGGGAAAAGAAAAATTAAACAGAGTATTACCAGCATAGATAAAACTCCAGCTGGAACAAAAGAATAATCCTTGGTAGGCAGCAGCACCTAACTGGGTCATATGAGTTACATATGAGTTTTTCAGATCAGAGATCTTTCTTGCATAAGAAAGAATGATGCTTATTGGTTTTGAATCGTACACAGTTAATTTTTTCTGTCATAAAAATCTACTGAGTAAAGGATGTTTAAGTGTCTCAAAATTGTTGAAAACAATGATTCCTAGTTCTGTTCTCATCACTAAATCTGCTGCTGATCCGTGCTGTAACAGGACAGTGTTGTTAATAGCATACCCTCTTTAGCAAGCTCAAACAGCTTTAATACAACAAACAAATAAATCATTATGATGTTTACTATTAGACTTGCAAAGTTTCAAGATAAGAATTTCCCAATCTGTATCAGTGCAAAATTGCAATCTTTCAGAGGTTTTCAGTAAAAATAAGGAAGGCTACTGAAAGTGCAGAGAGAGTGAGCACTCTCCTAGGATAGTCAGTGGTCTAGGCATGTTCCTGCCTTTGATTTGGGATGAGGCAGCATCGATCTGTGTGTCTTACTTCCCAGCTGACTACCACAGCCTTCAGGCCAGTGGCTCTGCTCGTTCCTGTCTCTGGCACTGAACAGAAAGTCTAAGTTTGACCCAAGGAAAGTTTTGTCAAAAATACTTTAATTGCTGCATGCATGCATGCACGCACACATGCACACAGACACAGAGTTTTTTAACCGAATGAGCATTCTCTGTATGAACTTTCTGGCCAATTCTAATTATGTGAAAGTGACTAATAGGACCAACTCACCCACCACTGGAAAGTGGCAGCCATGTACTCATGCATACCCAAGTGAATGAATTAGGGCAGGAGCTAAAGAGAACTCTGCATGACTTGTAAAATGTCTTGATTTGAGAATTTGCTGGGGTATTCTCTTTAAATGCTTTACGATTACAAAAATGCCATGGTATCGCTAGTGATCACATATCATCAGAAGCATCAGTTTCATGTTGAAAGAACTTAAGACAGCATTTCAGCAAAACATGGAAATATTTTCTAGCAACTAGACAGAAACTGGCGCTACTTCATTTTTCAGATAAATTATAGGTTTTATTTCAGAACAGAGTCAAGACAATGTATTTCTGAATAAGTGACAGGCTTTTTCAGGAGTTTTTATTATTATAAAGTGTGGCTTTAGGTAGCATGGGAAGCCTTCAGGAATGCTCAATATAGAGCTATGCATATTTTGTATGGATATTTCTACATTACTATATTTCATTGTATATGTTTAATAGATTTAAATCCTAATTCTACTTTCCCACACTACCTGCTTCACATACAACAAGTTATTTCCAGTCTGCTCTTCCAGTTCTGTTTCAGGGACAGCTTTCTGCAACACTTAAACATTTCACTAAACTTTACCCTATTGTTACTATTGTACAATAAGTAAGATTTTGTGATTTATTAATGATCTTAAAGCCACATGAATGAGCTTTTAGTATGAGTCTGAGTAATTAGCTACAAGTGTCAATGCTTTTAATCCACATACTGGCCACCAGGACAATTACGTTCATATAGTAAAGAAAGGATTAAGTTAAAAGGAAGTTGTAAAGATCCAGTTGGGTCCAACTGGCAGCATCTAAAGTTCTATTCATCATAATAATGAGTTGACCTTGGAATCACATAATAGTAACTACCTATAGCATAGAAAGAATTATAAGCAGAAAAAACCCATTGACTAGTTATTGAAAAATAATTGTGCCTTCATTAGCCACTCAAATGTCATAATTAACACAAAATGCATTTGGTTTTATTGTAAGGAAGATCAACACAATAGTTTCTGCTACATTTGGCCTTATCTGGATTTAGTGATATTGAAGTTTCACTATCTTTTTACTTTGCAGATTTGACACTCACATACATAACTTCTGTTCTTTTGCAAAGACTAGATTTATGAGAATAACTACTTTTAGCTTCACTGTCCAATCTGAAAAGAATCTGAAATTTTGACAAACTAGGAAGTTGAGAAAAAAATAATTTTATGTTTGGCAAACAGTTTTTTCATTATAAATTCAATATAGTTAAAGTAAATTTTAAAGTGAAACACTATTTCAAAGAGGTCAAAGTATTTAATTTTGAAATGCCAACATATTTCCTTTTTTTCAGAATTTTTATATACACAAAAATTTGCCGAAATAGATATAGACAAAATGTTTAGTGTGAGCACTTTACTAATGGAGGAGGATATTCAATTCAAATACTTCATCTGTCAAGAGCAGACCTAGGTGCTGAGTGTTTCCTGTTCTGCATGTTGGAAAGTAACACCAAAAGCATCCATGTTGCCACAGCTAAACTGACTTTTTTGGGGAGAATCATTTAAAAAGGTGCTGCATTTAAAGATGACATTCATGCTATGTGCAGACAAACTGATGTCCTCTCACTTCCTCCAGACTCTTCCTTTTGCAGCCTGACTTTCATTCAGGTGCCGAGCAGGTTGTTACCCTCCTGTGCATGTCATCCATCTACTGAATAAGACATAGCCTGCATCCCCTCCTAACTATTTCATGTATTCATTGGATGAGACACTAGCAATCTGGCCCTGTGGAGCATCCAGCATTGAAAAACAACAGAGGAGAAAGGAAACACATGTCCACACTTAGAATCATGACTGCCCTACTTCCAGGAACCACAAAGCAAGTGCTGAAGGCGTATTTTCAACTGAAGCATCTGAAACCTGAGGGTGAAGCGACTTTGTCCCCTCCTATGAAAGAACCACAACTTCCTTGTGGTCAGTGGTAGCAGAGCAATTGCTGAATTTAATAAAAGTATTTGGAAGCCTGGTCTTTCTTAATCATAAAATATACAGTAAAAACATGAGAAACAATAATGGAATTTAATCTGAAAATTATAGTATAAATGATGACGTTAATGTGAAGAATTCTTACACCGGATATGCACCTGTGGCTTACATCTGGGAGGGGGAGTAACACGAGTTTGGAACCTATGGGTAAAATTATTGTAATGGCATTATATTATTGCAGAGAGACAAAGAGAGAAAAGAGCTTAAAAGATGTACTATCTTGGTGAGAGAGTACTATAAAAAGAGACTAGACAAATAGTCATAAAATAAAATATGATATCATGAATTAGTTTGGCATTTTAAGAGAAAGGAAAATATTATTAATTTGTGAAGCAGACAGTCATCTTTGCTACAGAATTAAAAGTGAGAGAGCTCTTATAAATTCTACCCACACGATGTAACACCTCACCGAAGCTCAGCTATGAAACCAACTTATTCTGCTGATTACTGCTCTTCTAGCCATCTTTCCTGCATGTAAAACATTAAGTCAGCCAATTATGAAGCTATCGAATGTTTCCAGAGTGTCACTTACCAGAAGGATTTGATAACTTACAGAGAAATGAACTGTTTTGCTTTCTGATCTTGATTAAGTACTGCTAACATACCATGTTTTGTGACAGTTTCAAATGCAGATTATTTTTGGTTCTTGTTTACCCCCCAACTATTTCTACAATTTTTGTCCAGCTCATTGCATCTAAATTTTTAATCTGTATGATGCAAATCAATTAGAGCGGGTTTTGTGTTTCCATAGTGCCGCCTAACACTGTTTCTAGCGCAGGCGAAGAGAAGGCCTATTTTTAATCACCTATTTGGTGTATTGTTTGGGTTCAAATGAAGTAAAAAGGTGACAATAGCAGGAACTAGAGACTGTGTCTAGCAGGTAAGAAGGCTGACTCTGAAAACATACAAGAAAAAAAGAAGTCTTATCAGAGCTTCTACAGAACTTCAAACACCTCAGCTTTCCCCACGCAGCAGCACATGAAGAGAAGTCTCTGCAGTGCAGCTGAAGGCCAACAGAGACCAACTTTCAATGAGAATTTTCACAAGAAGGAAGGAGGTTGAGATATTTCTTATCGTTTATGATGATGCAAGTGCCCAGCACTAAGTACTATGGAAGTCAGTACATACCAATGCAATCCCCTCACACTCTGGAGGGAGACTTTCTAGTTTGCACAAAAGCAAGTTCAAGGAAGTGAGAAAAGTAAGTTTGCACAAAAGCTAGTTCAAGGAAGCTACAAATCCCCAAGCAGAAGCTCTAAAATCAGGACTAAGGTGTAGTAAGTCAACAATAACCCATTTCATGTAAAGCAGGATTCATTTACTGCCTGTGTGTACTGAAATCTAGGAGTCTGGGGTCTGGCTACTCAGTTTCTAGTGTGAAAGAAACATGGAGTATTTGCTCAGTGTAAATATATTTTTTTTAATGTAAAAACAGCAATCCTCTATTTTTCATGTAAATGGTGGTCTCAGCCCAATTATTAATGTTCATTTCCCATAGAAAAACCACATCCCAGGCACTGATCCTGGCTGGGAAGAGCAAAGCATCCTGCTGCTTGTTACAGCTTTCAACACAAGCTGCTACATCACAGGGCAGAGCATGAATGTTGATAAATCCCACCCACGACACAGCATAGTCCAACCAGATGTTACCTGGTGTTTCAGGCTCTCCCAGTTGTATCACATATCCTGTTACAGGAAGTGGTCTTCTTAAAGTCCCACCTATTGGAATCATGTAATTATGTGAGAAATTCCATTTTCCTTAAAAACCAGGTCTTGCTTTTTGTTGAAAAAAAAACCCCAACTAATCCAGAAGCAGTCCACTGATGAAAGAAACATATCTCAAAATGGATTTTTTTAGTCAAAGTCATAGCTGTCAGGTTGCCTGGTACATGGTTTCTCAGGATTGTGACATGATTTTCCTGCACTCTGGCAGGACAACTCTAGGCAACTGCAGCTGTACAGGTACTGTCAATGATACAAAGGATGACTCTCATGGCTGTCCTATGTGTAAAGAGTTTGTAATGAAAACAGAGAGCCATCAATACATTATTTTTTTCATTTTGAACAGTCAATATTTCTTTAATTACTGAACTGACTGTATTATAGCTAATAAGATTTACTTTCTTATTATCAATTCACTGCTGAATAAATAAGTACTACATATCATGTTTGCAAGAAAATTTCATGCCTATAAATATTGTGCTATAACAGAATTCATCCAGATGACTGCATATTTTTATTTTCGATTTGTAATATACTTATATTGAAAAATGCCTCTGTCTTACCGCTTCTGCTGCAGGAAGCTTGCCTGTTGCTTCTCCTGTGAACAAAAGTAGCTTGAGAAGTTTGGGACCCCATTTGTATCATGTGTATGTTTGAACAGGACAGAAGTGTTGTTGTGTAGAAACGTTCCACCCCAGAGCAGCAAATGAAGGAGATCAAACTGAACACTTTAAAGTACTACTTTTTCAAAACAACAGCCAGAAGAGAATGAAGAAAAACTGTCAGTGAAGAAACTGAGAACTTTTTGTTCAACTGTAACTTCATAACCACTAAAAAACATTCATTAAGTTATAAAACCATGACTGTGGTTAAGACAGCTGACTGTGGAAATAGAAAGAAATCTCCATTTTCAAGGTTAAAAAAGGAAAGAATAGTGAAATTTTGAGTAATTAATAATCTCCTACTTCATGTAAGCATTTGCCATGTCATGTCAGCAGGAATTATTAGTGATTCCAAATGAAGTTTTGGCCTTTACCTGAGCTCTTCCTTGCCCTCTAGAAAACAACAGGGACAATTTTTACAACCCCCCTGTTGTGGTTTCAGTTGCGATAGAGTTAACTTTTTTATTAGCAGCTGGTATAGTGCTATGTTTTGGATTTGGGATGAGAAATACTTTAGATAGCACACTGGTGTTTTTTGTTGTTTCTAAGCTCTCAACGCCTTTTCTGATCCTCACACTGCCCTGCCAGTCAGCAAGGTGGGAGGGCACAAGAAGTTGGGAGAGAATACAGCCAGGACAGCTGACCTCAACTGATCAAAGGAATATTCCATACCATGTGACATCATGCTCAGTACGTACAGCTGGGGGAAGAAGGAAGGGGGGGATGTTGGCAGTGATGGCATTTGTCTTCCCAAGTAGCCATTACGCGTGGTGGAGCCCTGCTTTCCTGGAGATGGCTGAACACCTGCCTGTCGATGGGAAGAAGTGAATGAATTGACAAAGGAAACATATCTCAAAATGCAGTTCTGAGGAGAAGGATCTGGGGGTCCTGGGAGACAGTAAATTATCCATGAACCAGCAATGTGCCCTTGTCACCAGGAAGGCCAATGGAATCCTGGGATGCATAGGGAAGAGTGTGGCCAGTAGGTCGAGGGAGGTCATTCTCCCCCTCTTTTTGGCACTGGTGAGGCCACAACTGGAATACTGTGTCCAGTTCTGGGCTCCCCAGCTCAAGCGGGACAGGGAACTTCTGGAGAGAGTCCAGCGTAGGGCAACAAAGATGACTCGGGGATTGGAGCACCTCCTTTATGAGGATAGGCTGAGAGAGCTGGGACTCTCTAGCCTGGAGAAGAGAAGGCTGAGGGGAGACCTTATTCTTGCTTATGGGTATCTAAAGGGTGGGTTGAAGGAGGATGGAGCCAGACTCTTTTCAGTGGTTCCCACTGACAGGACGAGGGGCAATGGGCACAAGTTGGAACATAGGAATTTCCATTCAAACCTAAGAAAAAACTTCTTTACATTTAGGGTGACAGAGCACTGGAACAGGCTGCCCAGGGAGGTTGTGGAGTCCCCTTCTCTGGAGATTTTCAAGACCCGCCTGGATGCAGTCCTGAGTAATGTGCTCTAGGCATTCCTGCTTTAGCAGGGGAGTTGGACTAGATGATCCCTAGAGGTCCCTTCCAACTCTGAAAATTCCGTGATTCTGTGAATTCCTTGTTTTGCTTTGCTTGCGTGCATGGCTTTTGCTCTACCTATTAAACTGTCTTTATCTCAACCCACTAGTTTTCTCACTCTTACTCTTGCGATTCTCTCCCCCATCCGAACTGGGGAAGTGAGCGAGCAGCTGCGTGGTCCTAGCTCCCAGGTGGGGCTAAACCATGGCACCCTCTTCTTATAGTTACTAAGATCTTTTATCAGCAACTGTTATTTGCTCAAATGTACTACAGTTCCTCACCATTCATCTTTGATATACAATATATAAAGTACCCTTAAATAAGCCTCTTCTTTTATCAGTCACAAAAAACATTCCCACAAAATAACAAAGTCATTTAAGTGTTGAATGTCTGTGTGTAGAAGTACAGGAATTATTATGCCCAAGTGATGCTCAGGAATCTGCAGGATCAGCAGAGTATGGTGCTGTGTATTTGTAATTCTTTCCTCATTCTCTGCAGCTCAAAAATTTTCTGAATTTCGCCTCTTCCCCACACCTTCCCCCTCAGCCATAAGCCTGCATGCAAAATTTACGTTACCTCCAAGGGACTTTTGTGGCCCCACAGCCTAGCTGTGATAGAAACTAGCTCAAAGTATCATTTATGTGTTCAAGTAAGCACGCAGTTTACAATGTCAAGAATAAATTGGTTTTAGTAATGCATAAAACCATCTGCTATACACCAGCCACCTTTGCTTTGGATTTCATGATATAACTCTTTTTGCCTACATCATCTGATTCCTATTTATGCCTCTTCTAAAGGCAGAGCTCTTTAGTCATGGTTCAGACTGTTCCCATTGCAGGGAAAACTGATGCATTTTCTGGTTTATTTTTCAGGGTTCAGTCTTCAGCAATAGTTTTTTGCCTAGCAAAAGGAAGAAGCCAGTTGTATCTTACCTTCCAATGTACTTTGCCTCCAAATCTCACCTTAAGCCCTCACACACATGCTTATACTCTGGAGCTGCAAAACTTGAAGTCAGTACTCAGACAGGAATTGCATCAAACCAGTTAGGATTTACCTGGCCAATGCAAATGTTGGTTACTGAAAAGCAAGAAATTGGGCCCAGGGGAATCTTGAACAAAAGGTCGGGAGGTTAGGAAGGATAGGAATCGGTCAACAAAAGTCTGCTCTTGCATAGCCTAGATGATTTTTTTTCATTTGGTAAAGATCTCTGAAAAACAGGATGAATGGATATTCCCTACAGATCTCAAGGCCTGACTGAATAGTGAGTTCAGATTTACATATTCCTCCAAAGAGTGGGGAATCTGAATATTTCACAGGAAAATCTGTAATGTTAAAATGATGGACTACTCAGTGCCTACTCATAGAATAGCCTGGTGGGATACTTCTGTCACATGTTTTTCTGTATCAGCTAGGATTCTGATAATTGAAAATGGCAAGGAGAGAAATAGTTCAGATAAAAAAGTGGATGAAAATGGAAGTAGAATATTGGGGGGTGGGGGGTGGTGTCTGCATATGCCATTGTCTTTGATGCAGACAATGAATCATCATACCTGTGAACGTCCACTCAGAAGCAACCAGAAACTTACTATCTCTGTTTTACAAACAGGCTTACAGATCTCCTGGCTGGGTGAAGGGCACATCAAAAGAGACTCTTCCTGAACCTCACCAAGTGGTATGGTCTCATTATTTGGCTGTCCATGTAAGATACTCAGTTAAGTTTTTAAACTCCCTGGTCTAATGAGCAGAGTTCTGGAACCAAATCTTTTTGCCTTTACTTTTCACATTCTTCCCAGAAAGAGTCAGGATTTCCTCTTTATTGCATTTTCTGGGATGTACACTGACCTAGAGTTTGCACCTTTCATATTGGTACTGCTGTGATCTGACAGAAAACTTTATCTGCCTTGCATATGTCAAATTTTTCTGAGTGCTGATCATGGCAAGACGCTCTCCAAGTATCAGGGAAAAGCACAGAGCTTCAGGTCCTGGAGGGCAGCACAGGGCATCAGAGCAATGGAAATTCCCTGAGGTCTGGGCTCTGCACTCGTCAGAGCCAGCTGCTATATTGGACCATATGGAGATAGATATAAATATCATCTCTGCGGGCACTTAGGCTCCACTCATCTCTGTAGCGCCAGATATAAATTACGAGAGTATCATTGTCAATAAAATCTGAACTGAAATCGCACTTTGGTCGTGCACTGCTACATCTGCTGATTTGAATGCACCTGCTACCCTGCCAGAAAATTCAAAAGGGGAACCTGACTTAGAAACAAGATGATAATGTATACTTACATAACATTTAGCTCAGGGAACGCTGCTACCGTGGTAAGGAAAGCCAGAGAAAATTAAGCAGAGAAGGTCAGAAAAAGCTACTAAGGATGAAGAGAAGTTCAGAACACCCAGAGAATTTGGGCAAAGTAATTTCCAATAGGATAATTAATTAACGTCACACCAGGGATTATTTAAGTGCAAGAGCAAACACAAAATATCGCTATTACCAAACCTTCACTCTTCAGGTAATTTAGCAACTGCAGCTTATTTAGGGCAGAATTTCTCACTGGCCATTACAGACTGAATGTCTCAAGGAAATGCTAGTGTACTGAGAAGGATTAGTCCAGGTGGATGCAGAAGGCCTAACCATGGTCAACTTAGCTGCCAGAAATGAAGGTGAATTGGAATATACACAGGTTCTACGGTGACACAGATTCATAGCCAGCTGTGGCCAGAGGTCATGAGGTTGTTGATAAAGGTCCAAAGCATCTCTTCACCCAGGAGGAATAAACTTAGAAAATAATTTACTTAAGCTGCTTTTAGATTGCCTAAGAAAACTAAATTCTTAGTCCCAGTGTGTAGGAATTGTCAAGGAAAAGAAAAAGTAGAAACAGTTGATTCCTGGTTAGGAGTCAGACACATGATTCAGGGGATATCTGAGGTACTACTTGCTGTGGTGGAAAGAAATTGCCCTGGATAACTATTCTTGCCTTGGCAGGGTAAATTTATTGGAAGACTTTACAGTTTGTGCAAGTGGATGTGTGGGTCAAATCTATTTTTACCAATTATGGAACACATTTCTCTGAGCAGGCTGCACTTGAATAGGTGGAAATTCAGTCATTTTGCAGTGATATCACTTGTGTGATCTTTGACCATTTTTTATCCCCCAAACACTAGGTTACTGGAAAATTAGGGGAAAAATCCCAGACTGATGTCAGAATACTAAAAAGCCTTCAGAAAAAGGATATGTCATCAGATGCTACCTGTAATGCACTACAATTGTAGGTCAACACTGAGAGAGCAGTTAGCACCTGCAAACATTGGCAGATTGAGAATGTGAATGTTTATTTGTACAGTTGGAGGTGATGCCAGATGAAGAGGCAAGAGGGGAAAAGCAAACCAAAAGAGCAATGAGATTTGGTGTTCTGGGAGCTGCTGGCACTGCACTAACATGGCATAGAGGGCTGTGGGGTTTGGGTTCACAGTTATGGAGCCAAGAAGATGAATTCACAGCTGTGAAACAGAGACACATGCTGCCAAGTTTTTGGGTTGCAAGGTGAAACGTTGATAGCAGAGAGTCAAAGTAGTAGCTGAGAATGCTGAAATTGTTTTAAGCTGCAGCAGCTTTGTGTGTCAGCTAGCATTTAGTGAGTGAGAGTGTCAAAGAGGTGCAAAGAAAACAGGATTTGAAACTAGGACTAGCTTTCTGTATAAACATGTACAGGAGATGCTGTCAAAGTCATTACAGCTACCTTCTGCAAGTAAGTAACTGTGCTGGAAGTGAAAAGGTGATTGGTAATGTCTGAACCACATCACAGCAGCTCTAACTAGACAAATAGAAGACTTGGCAGATTTTAATGGTGGCCCCCTGAGGAGGACAGCTGAGAAAGTAAGTATTGGCATGAGCACACAGGCTCCCTCAGAAAGGCAAAACACAGGGTCAGAGGGGAAAGGTTCATCTTGTCATCGCTGCTTTCTAACATGTAGCCACTTCCTGTTTCTTCTGAGAACCATGAATAAGAAATGAACTTGAATTTGGGCAAAGCTTCAAGGTTTTTATTGAATGGTACATAACTAATAAACAAGATTATACAGTGTTGGTATTTTCATGGAAAATAGACTCAGTTAAACACAGCAACATACTTCTGCCTTTTGGATTGATGCTAATTTAGCATTTGTAAAATGCAAGGCCCCAGCAGAGCTGGAACATCCTCCCAGCAACAGCCTAAGAGGGCTCCTGCTGGGCAGCCTTTCTCTCCAACCGAGCTGTCAGCACTGGCTCAGATATCATCAATGTTAACTCCAGCACGGCACTTCTGGGACACAATGCCAGTGAAAGGAGCCGAGATCAGCCTTTTAGAGCAGCAGTGTTATCAGTACCAGCCTACCGTTATGTCTCTGTGGAAGCGCAGAGCACTAATGCCAGAAATGGGACCAATAAATAGCAACGCAGGGAAACAAGTCAACATTCCTTAGTACATTAGTGTGCTCTTCTGCTTCTGCCCCCCAGCACTCTAGGATTAGCCTCGCAATGACACACAAGCCTCTGTCATAATAGTGTTTGGATTTCAATTGATCAGAAGACAGGGTGAAATTTGACAGCAAGATGCTTGACTGCAACAGCAATAGCTCTTAATGCTATACATATATATGTATATATATATATAGACTACATATTGGTACAATACAACTCAAAGAATCAATGGCCTAATGTAGCCATTTTTACGTGACAGGATTAACCTTGAAATATTAATGCATAAACTATTTATTCTCCTCCAAACCATAGAAGTTACAAAGCATATTCTCTCTCCTTCCCATACACCTTTGTAATAAGACAATTAATTTTATTTCTTTAACTTAAGTGAATTAGCAGACTTTCCATCCCAGCTAGGAAACAGTTTTTCTCTTTCCTTGTTTCAGTTAACAGTGATGTGGAATGGAATCACTTTTTTCTCTAGCTTTTCAGAAGGCATTTTCACATAGACCCCAGTAGTGAGACATCGTCTTCTCTTTATCTATAAAATACAGGAAGACAGTAAAATAAACAAGTGATCACAGAATAATCATTGACCAGCACATTTTAGAGAAAACTGATGGATGTTCTGCCTTTACAGAGTAGAAGGTCTTCTAGATACCTTTCCCTGTCACCCCTCTCTGTAGAAGATCCATTGACACCATTTGAGGGAGAATCAGGAGTTACAGGCACCATTTAGCAAAAAACAGAGCCCAACCATTCATGTAGCCCTTTGAAGGTGCTCCTGCTACACAGTTCAGTGTTCAAAACTAGGAGTGTTCATACCAAACAGTTCCATTTAGCTTCTAGAGGCAAGGGTGGATTGAAAAATATGGGACAGGGATACTGTTTGGTTTTAAGCTTTGGCATCAGGTTTATTTCCAAAAGACTGTGAGTACTCCAGACACCCATGGAAAGAGGCAATCCAGGCTTACATTTCACATGCCTTTGTCTTTGTGCAGACGTTTCTAGCTGTGAAGTTAAAAATGCTGTAAGTTACAATTCCCCCCATCACAAGGGGGAGTCTCTAAGTTTGCTTTGCACACGGGTGAACGGTGAGAAAAGAAAAAAATCAAATCCTCGGATTTTGTATGAATCAGTTTTGAAATCAGAGTATACGTGAAGACTTTGATTCCAGAAGCATCCAGGACTCCAACCTGTTCTAAGCATCCAAACCTAAGCCAAGGGTCTGTCCAGCTGATGTAAGCTGACTGCTTTCTGGTACTCTGGCAACACAAATGAGCCATACACAAATCTAAATGGCTGCTCCAACAAGTTCTCTTAATCTGCATTATTGTAACAGCATTGCACCAGTAAAAAAGAAGCATCCCAGTGCATTTGTTCCCAGTGTTCTTCCCTGTTCTAATTTCTTTCTCCTTGTCCTCATCACATGAAGGGTGTTATTAGCAGGATGGGGCTGAGTTGATGGGACTTACCGCTTTGCCCACGAGAATGGCTGAGATGATGATACTGTAAAGAAAAAATCCTGAGGCAGTAGCTCCTAATACCCAGAGATATACAGCAGTGTCTGGACAAGGTTCTGGATCTAAAACATATCATATCACACAAGTCATGTCACACATGAGCCTCATAAGAGAGCCCCTAGAGTCAATAAGTCATCCTCCACATTGCTTTTCTCTAGCATGTGCTATCCCAGGATAATATCAGAACTGAGCTCTGAATCCCTGCCCACTCAACCTCCAATGAAAATAGGCTTTATCTGTAGAACAGACACCTTATTCTCCACTGTTTCTACACTTATATATCTAACTGCCTAGACATACATGTACAGTATATGGTATTGCTTATGCTGTCAAACATCCATACATTGCTAAATACATTGCATGGCTATGAATATGCCTGCTTTAGGTGTGTGCAGGGAGACCTGGAAGGAATAAGAGCTAATCATGATTCTCCAAGCTTGAATCAGTGTTCAGCCTCACTTCTTACAAACAGAATTTTGAAGACCTTTGAGACATAATAGCTACTCCCTTAACCTGGGAATATCACAGTACTGTAAAGATGCTGGGCTTACCAATGACATAGAGATGCGTCCCATTTCCCTTGTTCATAAAATAGGGTGGAGGGTACATCCGCTCCATCTTGCAGACGTAAAGACCCGTATCATTAGCTTGCAGGCCAGTGAGGGTGAGGGTGACATTATTTCGGCTAGGGCTAACATGGCACTGAATGACCTCTTCCACACTGAACATTTTAAACTCCGTTGTGTAGGTTGAAGCACAAATTTCAGTGAACCGGTCACCCGTCTGTTTAAGCAGAGTCACTCGAATTTCCTTTGCATTCCCAATGTGCTTGTATTTACACACCAAGCTGGCGACTCCTTGCCTGTTGGCCAGCACCATTGCTGGCTGAGTCACTTCCATTACTGTACGGAAGTAAAGAGCATGACAGTAAGTGAACTGTTAAGAAATGATTTGCAGTCATTTACTTGAAACCTCCACAGTAGGAACCTGCACAACTTTCTGTTATCCATGGGTAATTCCTAGAAATGCTGCTAAATCCTTCCCAAAAAAGGACTCCAAGCACTGCATTAACATACTTTAAAAAGCTCAAGAAGTGCTTTGATTACTATAAATTATATTATAAATCTCAGCAATTACTTGTTGCTTAAATAGTAGGTAATTTGGCCCACTTACTGGAGAAATGACCTGCATGCTTCAGTTTCCCTCAATACAAACTTTTTAGTATACATAAGAAAGCAAAAAAATAGACTTCAGATGGTAAAGCTGAAGTTTGAAATTTAAAATTAGGCATTTAAACAACAATTTCTGCCTGGTAGAAATAAGCATGTTCACATTTAGCAACAAACAGGTTGACATCCTGTATGGAACACAGAAGAGAACCTCTAGTGTAACAGTACAACTGAATGGAAAACCTGTTTGCATATTTTTGTTTCTGATCTTTTTGCTCCTCATTTTGAATCAGCTCTTCCCAAGCCACAGTACAGCAACAGTATATACCCCAAGCCACAGTATAGCAACACACAGCAAAGCCTGAAAAACATACTGCAAAACATCATTGCAAATCTTAAATGGAAACTAGTGTACCATGTACATCCCCACTAGCTGCTTTTTACAACTTCTGTACTCTGTCCTGCTACACAATGGGAAGGCACTGACTTTTGCTTTAATAAGCTGTGAAGACTCAGTATTATTTATTCAATTTCATTTTAAATCAGTCAATTTTAGGGCAGGGCTTATCTTCTTCAGTTCTGCAGTGCAAGAATTTGGGACGAAAAAGAGTAGAATTTCTCTGTCCATTCAAACCTCTATATCCACATTATCCATGCTCTGTATCCACATTATCAGCTGCCAACAACTTCAGTCACAGGGCCTGTTTTTTCAAAATCTTTCCTCCTTCTTGAGCTACTCTGAATCCTGCCCAGGCTCTCTACAGATGCTACTGCTCTGAAGTCTGTGTCTGGTTTTCCAGATACCTCACAGTGCCCCAAGACCTTGTTCCCAGAGTGTCCTATGGAGGAGTCCCATGTCATCTCCCTCTCCTTGTTGTACCCAGTCCATTTCCTGCAAAGATGAGAAAATGTAGACACCCTCAGCTATCTTGCCTCTTTCATCTACCCACCTTCAGCAATGGCAGTGGCTGTGCAGAGAAAGCCCACGGTGACCAATATTGAGAGCATTCCTGTGCTGGGACAGATGCTGAAGAGGCTGAAGGTGGCTGATGCCTTCAGACTTTAAGACAAACTGGAACTCTTAGGACTGGAAAAAAGGTGACACCTTTCAGGATACTGAATCTTCGAAATGTTTGAACCCACACAGAGTCAGTGTGTATATATATAGCTTTGATCCCAGATGCTGTACCTGAAAGTAATATGAAGCTTTGTTTTGGTTTTACAAGAAAGGAAGTAGTGGGTTTGATTAGTACGTGCACAGTTAACCTCAAACAGTATGAACAAAAACAACTATTCAGCAGATGGAAAATATATATTCAATCTGAAACTGCCATCCATTCTGCTTTAAGAATTGGGGGAGGAAAGGTAGTCATCCAGTAGAGCAGTTCAGGCCCTTTGGTGCTGCCAGCTTGCACAATCATAGCACTTAATATTTTAGCAATCATCAGGTATTTCCTACTAGGACAACACACAAAGAATTATACTTCTACCTAATGTGGTACAGTGAATCAGTGTGAGCTAGCTTTTTTATGGAGGACTTCCCTCCACCCCCAATTTCTTTGCTTACTTAACGTTAGTGCTTTTGATGTTTAAAAATTGCTGCCCCCTTCAAAACATTGATTACACTTGCAATGACTTCATCTTTTCATATCAGCAATGTGACTTGAATCATAACCCAGCTTCTTTAGGCTTTTCTATTTCCAAGAAAAAAATTATCTGTCTAGGTTTATAGCTAATGACTTCTACATCTATATAGTACTTTCCCTACCTACGGACTTTACTGTCTAAGTACCTTGAGATCAACAGATGAAAAACACTGCAGGAGCTTTGATTATTTCTATCTCTGCTCAGAGCACCTGTGTCATTTCAAATCTCAGTGAAATAGTTTTCACCCACTGGCCTTTTAAAAGTCGTGTAAGGTCTGAAAATCATTTTGGTTTTTTATGTGATAGACTGTCATATCCATGAATCATTGCCTAAAGAATTTCATAAAAATGAAGTTACACTCCAGTTACACTGAAGGTCATCATTCTTTTTTTTCCCACACTTTTAGAAGGTGCTTCATCATTTATATATGTAGATCTAGTAGATTGCAAAGACCTACTTTTGGGCTGTGACCTAGAAAAACTAACAGCATTGGTTCTTGAACAGTAGCCTGCCCAATCCAAAGATACAGGATAAATATTTGATCTTGAAATCACAGAAATACCTAATGACATAAATACATTTACTGCTTCCATACTTAGGTGATGCAACGGTTGTTTGTAATGACAGATTCATAGTCAGTTTTATCTTAACCAGCATTCAACTGATGACCAGAACTGATGATAAATAAAAATATGGCTGTGGGAAAATGAAAAACTGCACCCTAATGAGTCAGGTCCGTATTGTATTACTGGTTAGACAAGCTTAAATCAATTTCAGTATTAAATTTAATATTAAATAAATGCCATTGCAACATCATGTACCAGAATATCAGTAAGATTTATGGCATGAGATTAGCAGGTTATGCCTGACATTTTCATATCCAGAGTAGTAACCAAATTACCTGTCCTATGTATCTTTTGGGCTTGGGTTTTGTATGCAGTTAAAAAAATGATGCATTTGAGCCTCATAAACCATAACATCATCTCCTGATAATTGATTGAGACTGCAAATTGATGGTGCAATTAACCACTAAACACTTGGATTGCCGTGTAAAACTCAGTGCTCACTGCCCCTCACATCCACAGTATCTTACACAGCTAGAGTGAGAGGTACCACTCTGGCACTCCTCTCTGGCAATTGAGACTGCTCTGGCAAACATGGTTTCCAATGGCACTCATCTTGTTTCCTGGCTGTTCTGTTCTCAGGGCGCCTTTTCAGATCAACAACTTTTTTCTTCTTACCCTTGTTCCTCCTTAAAAGCCTCATGTTACTGCTTACTGCTCTTCTAAGTTAGACACAATATGTCTCCCTGTGGAGTCTCTTGAAGTCGTCTCTGTCTTCACAGCTAGGGCAGCCTGAGGTGCGCCCAGACTATCCCCCTTCCAATGGATAGAGATCACCTTGATATGGTGCCCTTTATCCTTGCTAATCAGACTTTGGATCTTGAGTTAATGTATGCAGATAGCAGATGAACGATCCAGTAAAACAGAGATCTTGTTCCAAATAAGATCTCTCCTTCACTGCTCCCATCCTTCCCAGCTAAGTTATGGCATGGAACAAGGTGTTGGTAACTGAATGAGTTCCTCCCCTAAAATAAGATCCACAAGAATCACTGGGGATGCCCCTTCTCTCTGCTGTGCCCCTCTTCTAACTACTCTTCAGCTGATTAAGAGTTTATGGACTTCTGCTTGGTCCACCTTCACTGCATATCACAGCCATGCTTTGTGGGCTACAGCCATAGGACCTATCTCACCTAGTTACTGTGCCTTCTTGTCTGTGTAGTCTGGTATCTTCCTGCTCTGACTTCCTCATCTGGAGAACTTTTTTTCTTTCACCCTTTCCCCATAACTGGAACCTGATACATGGCCTAGGGTCAGGCAAGGGAATGGGTAAAAGAAGAGCCTTCCCTTTGACTTTGAGATTCGGAAGATCTTTCAGGAAGGATATTCCTCATGCTGTCTCCAACAGCCTGTGCTTTGCACTTGCTGTGTCCAAAAGCTCAGTGTAAGATAAATCTTTCCTTTAATGCACATACTTATAATACAGTACTCTTTGTTCTCAGGGTGTTATTAATCCCCAGGTCACAGGAAACCTTTATACTCTACATATGCTACCATAGCAAAGTGTCAGAGCAGGGGAGGGGACCGAGAGCCTTGCAGAGCTAAGCTGCAGAGCCTTAAACTGAGGAATCAGCTTAGGAGCGGTTCGGGTCTCACGGCCTCTTTGAACTTAGCTCGGAGAGGGACACGCAATTTACACTGAACACTGGACTACAGTACTGTGATTAGTCAGATTGCGAGTAAGTTAAATAACTAGGTTTCTCATGTAAGTTTCTTTCTCGTTTTGGGTTAGTTGTTCACATTTTAGTGATTTGAATTGCTTTTCTTCATTGAATGCTTGTTAGGGCAAACCTTCCTGCTGACACCCTGTCAGAATTCCCATTGCAAAATGCTATTATTCACAAAATCATTTTCACACTTTAAAGCCTGCCTCATGCTGCCCATGTTTTTTTCTTCTGTGACAGGAACTTGCTTGGTGAATTGCTTGAGATGTAATGGGGAGAAGAGAAGGTTGTCATTTGCATAAGTATCTGGTTTCAGGATATTTTCTTAAACTCAGAATGTGAGATCATGTCTTATTATGTTAAACAGTTCACGTTTTTACCATGTTAGTTTGCCACAAACCTATTGGGGTTTTGAAATGCACTGTCATTTGAAAAAAAAATCCAGACCTCTAAGTGGTATGGCTGAATTAAAAATCTTTTCTACAAAACAATAGGTAAAGAGAAAAGGAAATAACACAGTGACTGGAAAAATATTGTTTCATTACCATTAAAGGACTAAAACCTGATTAGTGTAAGTAAAGGCCTAGATATGACCAAGTTTGGTGGATCAGTCTTGGTTCCTGAAGGAACCACAATTCACATCACAAAACCACTGATTTTTAAGTCTCTCAGAAATGTGGCTTTTCTGTCAGCTTCTAACCTGGATTTACAGATGCTGCTCTCTAGACCTAAGCCTGTGCCCTCAGTCGCGCCTCATTAGAGGCGAGGCCAGCACTAGCTGAGGAATTCTCCATCCAGTACTTCTCAGGCCACACAGGGTTGGTCTTGTGCACTTCTGCTGACCAGCACATTGTCCAGAAGGATCTGAGGTGTGGGTGGATGTGTGAGCATCCTTCTTCTTTGTGCTACAATTCTTGGTATTTCCTTTTTAGAGTCTAGGCTTTGTTTTCCCTACTGTAAAGTTAATTACATCCAACAGGCTTTCCTGAAATTCAGGGCATCTATAGTTATCTAATACAGAGGGAAAATCGCCTCCCAACTTTTCATGCTAACGATTCTCTGTTAGCCTTGAAGGTCTGCATTGTATCCCTTACCTGGCTGGGTTTGCTACATGTTATTTGTAATAGTCCATACGTGCCCCAGTAGCAACCAGGACCCCTGCCTGTGTGAATGTATTGCCCTCTCCCTATGCCCCATGCAGTTTACAGTCAAAATCCAAGATCTGAGATTGTATGGAAAGATACAGACAGAAGTAAGAGGAAATGAAGGACTGAGAGGCAAGCCAGGCAAAAGGTCTTTACACACCAGCTTCGTTACTCTTCTCCAGTTTCCTCTAAGGGGTTGTGGCAAGCAAGAGATTTTTAGGAGGAATTTGAACACAGACCCTGAAGTATCTTGGCAGATGTTTAAGGACTTACCTTTAAGGAAGGAGCTTTCCAAAGCAGAGCACCACAAATCTCTTGTTAATAGGCCAGTTACTTGGGAGTGAACACAGAATAAAGCAGACACCTTCATCCCAGAGTGAACACTGAAAGCTAGCCTGTTTTCATGAATAAGCAAAAAAGAACGAAAGGACCCCCCCAGGTCTAAAAAAAACCAACACTTAAGTATACCCCGTAACAAGCTGCAGCTGTGGAGACATGGAGAAATACTGGAGAAAGGTTTTACTTCTGCTTCCCTTTATTTCTTACAGCATTGCAAAAAGGAAAAACAGCAAAAGGTAGCTGTATTTCTGATAGTCTCTGGCTCTGACAGTATCGCACCTTGCATTTAACGAGGGACATAAGAAAAAATCATTATCAAGCGTTGCTGAAGACATGTGAGGAGTGCTATTCTTCTCAAAAATGAGATGCGCAAGAAATATTTTTAAAGAGTACAGATGAGGAGCGTAATTCACGTGTGATATATAGCTTAAGAACCCACTTCCAGTGTTCACAGGGCTAATTAAGTCCCTGATTTTTTAGAAACAAAATTTTATGGCATTTCAAACTACAAGAACAAATCAGGACTCCTGGAAAACCTAGAATTAGACCTTTATATTTAATATTTATAAAGCAAAGGACTGAAAGAAGTTTACATAAAGGAGATAGTGCTGCTGCTTAATGGACATACAGAGAACCCAAATATTTGAAATACAGGAGACCTGACAAGGAAAGGCATTTTCCTAAGCTCACAGTGGGAAGTTCTTTTCAAATCCAAGGGATGGCACAGAGCACATTCTAAAGCACCACTTTGAATTGATGACAAGTGGCTAATGAAGATCAGCATTGTTGCCAATCAAAGTCTGGAGGCCATTTCTGAAGAGCGAATGAGACCTGATAGTTAGAATGGGATGGGCTGTAAAATGAAATGAAATGAAATTAAATGAAATTAAATTAAATTAAATTAAGTTAAACAAAGAAAGGAGACTTAGTGATATAGCAGAAGGGGGAAGCCAGCAGACAGACACAAAGAGAATGACAGGTGTTCAAATTGACAGGTTCACAGTAACATTTTGAATACATAGCAGTGAGCCAAAGTTTGTCAAGGCCAGAGAAGAGAATGTTTCAGCAGGTGAGGTGAATAGTGATCATGGGCTAAGGTTTCTAAAGGTACTTTGTCACATTCAACCACATCCACACTTGATCTGATTTGCCTGTGCGGGGACTGGATCTCAGAACTACAGTACAGGTATGCATCTCTTCCCAGGGGCACACCGAGTTTGGGAACAGAAGCCACAAGCCTTGGACATCTAAGGGAAACAGCTTCTGTGTGGAAATCTCAGAGGGCTCTTGTTGAGATGGAGGTAGGAAAATAAGAATACCAAGAGAGGAAGGGATGTTTTGGGGAGAAATATGAGTGGCTGGATCAGTGAAGGGTATATGTAGCTTTTCAGTGCTTTCAGATGTCACTGTTAGGCTGTGAATGAAGCATATTCCCAGACAAACGTGCACCAATGAGAACACATTTTAGTAAAGACCAGATAGTGCACCACCTGCATCCCTGTCAATAATGCTCTTTAAAATTTGCTTGACAGAGCAAGATGGTATGGAAACACAGCACTGAGGGATGGGAACCACTTGAGAATCCCTCCTTGGTATAACCTTGCCTCGCTTTTCTGCTTCCCACACCTTCTTCTTGCCTCTTTCTTTGCAGTTTTATCTACAAAAAACATAGAATGAATAGTGGCTTTCTTACAGATTGTTTATTCAGAGCTTGTTCCTGGGAATTATGTCTAAGAACTGTAGGCTTGATGCCTTGATGTATGGAAGTGATATGCTCAATCTGTTTGCCTTTGGTCTATGAGCCACCACATGTTACTGAAAGTTTACGGTGATGTGTGCAAGGCTTGAGAGTTTTCATTACAATATGTGTTAAATCATAGGCTGGAGACTCTGTAAAACAAAGATAAGGAATTTCTGGAAAAGGATTGTAGAATAAATCTCATACTTTACAAGAATCTTCTTGCTTTTGAAGTGTAGCAGTTGCAAAAAAAATTGAAATTGTCACCCCATAACCCAGTGCTCTCTGCAAATGGGATACTGTAGCCAAGTGCTGGGTTTGTGACTGGCATCATGTGAGTCAGCAAATTAAAAGCAGGTCCTATACCTTCCAAAAATGTATCAGCTGCAGGATTTGTTTTTCAACCCACTCTTCACCACAGAATCTGATCTCATGTACAAAGCCTTACCCTTGCATTAGTGATAACTCAAACTCCCTTTGTCTTCACTAGTTTACAAAGTACTTGAAACCACATTTCTAGGACTTAGCAATTCCCCTTTCCCAAAGTCTCTACCAGGGCTAAGTATGAAAACAAAACCCTAAAATGTCAGAGGCCAGATGTGCAAGGGGAGGCTGAGTCTTTCATTAGCCAAAGTGGTAGTTTGAAAAAGCTGACAAGCCTCTACCTCCGTTCAGAAGCTCTTTCTTACTATACCTGTTTGCTGACAGATATTACCACTGCCTACAAGCTTTATCTTTTTCATTTTCTTAGACAATCATGTCCATAGCAACTCTAAGAATATTAACTTGGATGTGTCAGTGTGGCCAACTTGCTCTCCTGGTTATTCAAGTTGAGCACTGATTAATGCCTGCTATAAAACCTCTGATTGCAGTAAGCATCCAGCTAATGTGCTTCTTCACAGCTCCAGCTGCCTTCTCCCACTATCATCACCTGAAAACCCAGCTGGGAAATCCTACATTTTAAAATTCAGATCCAGCATCCAAAAGAACTCTTAATGTTTTGGCCACAGGGATAACAGATACCAGAAAGTATAATAGTGGGTAGTTTGCTTGGTCTGTGTGCTAGGGATGAAGGGGAGAATTAAGGAGTTGTGCAAATGTGTTTCTAGGGGGTAAAGAGATTATAAAACAGGGCTGCAAAATCAGTAAGAGGGCTTAAAAAGGAGGATGGGCTTGTGGGTAACACACCACTTGGGGAATTTTTCTTTCAGATAGCAGTGAGATTGTATCTGGTACATACAAAGAAAACAAAAGTGTTGGATGGGGTCCAATGAAAATCAAGCCCTACGCAAAATGGGGGGAAATGTTTTGAATTTTATAATTTTGGTGAAATGTTGAAGGAAAGGGGAAATTTTTGAGAAAATGCATGTACATCTTTTCCTAAAGCTTTTTTCAAGCCCCCACCAACAATATTTTTTGTTTTGAAATCGTCACCCCTTTTGCAAAGAAAACAAAAGTGTTTTACACACTGGCAAAATGTAATTTTGTCTTTTTTCTGCCTAGAACCAGTACTGGGTAAAATGAGAAAAATGTGAAGGGAACCCTTTGCAGCAAGAGCAACTGCAGTTAGGCACAGCTTTCTTGAGAAAGTTTCACTTCCTAAGGTTTTTTGCTATGTTTGCTCATTTAAATGGCCATTGTATTAACCCACTTTTTATGATTTTCAAACATCAGCAACCAACTTCTGTCATGTAAAAGAAAAAGTGTAAAGCAGAAGGGCTGGTTCTCATTACTCTAAGATCCTAACTGCATCAACAAATTTTGCTGCCACAGCCTTGTAAGTGGTGTTGCTGCAATATTACCTGCCTGATATATCAACCTGTGTTGAGTTATTGCCAGAGGTCAAGACTCAATGAAAATACATGGTATCTCTGTACCAAGGTCTTTGGGCTAGAGGGGTTAGGCAGGACTCTTGTCTCCTTTCATTCCCATTCCTCTGTTCCTTCAATAGCTATGAAACTACGGCACTGCCCATTCCTGACTTGAAGGGATTTAACTAGGAAAGCTATTAAGAGTGCTTTTGTCATTGCTTTTTTAATACTGCATCCTGAAACAGAGTAATTTCATTTGCAAGCTATTTAATAGTAGCCTGTGTATATTAAGTCATAACACACTGAGCTGGCGAATGCAGGCTCTGGAGAGAGCGCAGCTATCATTTCTGTCTATGACTTTGCAGTGACTGATTAATGTTTTGTTGCATTCCTGGGCCACTGAGGAGCTGGAGACACATGGACCTGCAGGCTCTGGAGTCTTGAGAAGTTTGGATTTGCATGATAAACTGTTGAGCCTGGGAATGGGGCTTTTATTTTTGAAAAGAACTTCTGCGGACAAAACTTCAGGATAAGAGATAGTAATATATTTCAGAAGCTTGGCCAGTATGATCATATTCTTTAATATCAAGAAAAAAACTCTTCAGAATTTCCAATGAAATAGTTCTCAATGTTTTTCAAATTAAATGATTTTTCTTGTTCAAAGCAACATTTTCTTTCAAAAATCACTGTTATTTTTAAATATTCAAACCATATTTAAATAGCCACCATCAAAATGAAGCATTAACATTTTTTAGAAACAAATGTCTCATTTGAAGCATCAAAATTATTATTTATTTTACTTTTCAATTCACAAAAAAATCAATTTTTTTCCTTTCAGGCTGATTGAAATGAGTCCTCTTGACTTTCCAAATTTGCCAACGAAACAAAAAAATTAATTATTCATCAAGTTCCAATGAACACCCTTCATAAAAATTCTGAATTATGCAAACTAATCACCTTCTGGGAAATAGGTATAGATCATTTTATGGTACAAGCTTCCAATGTGACTCAATGCGTCTTCACTTGCACACTATAACCCTCCTCACTCATCTGATTATTCAGACTTTTGCCTTGTCTATGGTTTTCAGCTCATTTCCTCACCCCCCCACCCCCCACCCATTGATCTTCTCTAGTTTTCCTTTGCTTACAACAAAATATTCTTTATCTTTCAAGATATCACATGCTGCCATCCTGTGAGGCAAACATAGCTAGGAGGACAGAAATGGTTAAATGACTTGGCTCATGAAGTTACTCGCTCTGACAGTGTTGCAGAAAGGGTGAGGAGCAGCCACCTGCCCCCATCACACCCATGACACCCCCAGGCAGCACATGTACAGGGATGGCAGAGACGGTAGGCCTGGCCTGCCGGCCGCTGTTGCTCAGGATCTCTAGCAGAGCAGGCGTTCTTGTTTGGCACAGGGAGGAAGGGATTCTCCTCACAGAGGTCTGGCCTTGCAGGTGGACCTCTAGGGGAAACGGACACTGAGAATCACAGCAGAAATAAGACACAGAAGCTCAAATTGAAGCAGAGGGGGGAAAGGAAGGAGCTTTGATCTCCCCCTCCTCTTGCAGCCACCCTGTTCTCTTCATTTCCACATTCTCTGTGCCCTGTGAATGCAGATGCTGCACGAGCGAGCATGGTGGGAAGCAAGGGCTGCCAGCCTCCTCCTCACAGTCAACCAACGCTCTCCTAAAGTGAATCACAGTCTCTCCCTCACTGGCAGCCTCTCTGAAGCAGGACCCCAGTCTCATTCACCCACATACTACCAGGCTTTTCAGCTGACCTTAAAGAGGAACACACCTGCCACTTGCTTTTAATATTGATGCTTGCAATTTGCACAAAAAAAGTATTCTCTTTCCTGTGCTTCTCGCTCATGCTCAGGGCCAGCAGGGCCCCCGGGGTGGTGTCCTGGGTGCCCCAGCTGAGCACCCGTCCTTCCCTTTGCACTTAAACAGACAGCAGCCACAAGCACGCTGTGCACATGGTAATCCACTTGCTCTGCCCTTTCACAGATGAACTACATTTTTAGTGAACCTGCATGTGCTGTTCTTGGGATCCACTTTGTTATCTTAATTAAGTGCCCATAGTTTCTTCAAGGCTGCCCAGTAACCTGTTTTAATAACAAATGTCATAAAGGCCACAGCTAGAGTTTGTACACTCCAAACTGTGTAAACGCCTACTGTAATTGTTTGCGTTATTGTTGGCCATTTTTCCCCCTTGATAGCTGGAAGTTTTCTACAAGAGTGGCTGCCTACAGCGACCATCATCCATTTAGCAGGAAAGGGAGGGCAGATACCAAGGTATTTTTTTTATCAAGGACAGATCGGTTCTTTAATCCCAATGCCACCAAGAGCTCCAGTCCTTTCAGAGCAGGCAAGAGAAGAGCTTAGCTGGTGGTGTCTTATCTTCTGAGCTGCTTGTGCTTATTTCAGGGACATTGTGAAGCCCAGACAATCAACATGTCTTCATGGGAAATCACATTTCATGTGGCTTGACTTCTGGTGAAGTTTGTCCTTGTGCTCTTTAGCTGCAGGCTGCAGGCAGCTCTAATTTGCATTGGCAATCATCAGCCTCCAAGAGGAAATTCTCCTCAGCGAGCAGCACTGTTTACCAACAACAGGGCCACCTCTGCTGCTACACTGCGGGCACTCGTTCGGTGTAAGCACTGCACTGCTGTGCTGCTTTTGAGCTGCTAAAAGATTCCTGTCATGACCGCAGCCTCACACAGGGCAGTACTAATCCTTCCCCGCCAAGGGAGGACTGGCCTGCAGCAAGTCCAACAGTTAGGTGTGTGCCACTGCCAGGGCTCAGTTCTTACCTCTCAAGCTAAACTGGCTGTTGCCCCCGCACCTCAGCATTTCCCTCAGGCGGGCCGAAACTGCCATCTTTTAATCATTTAAACTTGTGGGGGTTTACTGTATTTATTACTGTGATCCAAGTGAAAAGACACCGCACGATGCCTCGATTATCTCATCACACAGAAGAAGAAAGGGCCACTATTCTGCAGGTGTGATTTCACCGACAGCCTGACCCCATGGAAGAGCAACTGCTAGCAAAATGGGCAGGATTATTCCCTGACCCCCAAAATCCCAAACCCCGTGGTTCCCCCTCCCTTATAGCAGCACTAGCCCTTATGCAGCTGTGCAAGCTAAATCCTTCCCCTGCTCTAGTTTATCCCACAGCCAAATTAATCCCAGTGCCAGCACAAGGGGGTGGGGTGGTGCAGCTGGAGGCCAGAGGGGCAGTCTGGATGATGCTGCCTTTTCCTGACAGTGCTGACTGAGATCAGGTAAAGCGGATCATGAAAACATGTCCTAAAATACTACCTGGCAAAAAAACTCTTCTGACAGTCAAGACAGGGCTGGAGAATTCCTCAAGGCTTTCTCTTCAACCACATACATTTTGTTTGTGTTTAAATCTGAGTCTTGACTCTCCAGCACACCATATATAGTATATTTAATGTATAGCAAAGATAATTAAATCCTAAGCATGTGATCTGTGATACAGCTGAGCTGTGTGAGCAGTGACAGCTCAGGGAATAAATCAATGGAATGAATCTTTGAAATTGAAATATATTTCTGCACAGTTGCCTAGCGAGGCACTTGAGGTTTACTCAGCTTTGACCTCAAAGGCCCCAAGCAATGACTGCAGTAGTGAAGTCTATGAAAATGCCACATTTGCGGTGATAGAAGGGGCTGAAGGAGAGGCTGATTGAATGATTGCTGTGAGAAATATCAGTGATACTGAATTTGGGCAGGGGAACGTCTTCCAGAGGCAGATACATGCGGTTGACTCCAGAGACAGTCAGGCATGGCAAGTGAATGTGATGGGGTTAAAGCAGGGTTGAGCTCTCCAAAGCGTAAGGCAAATCTGGGCACGTCAGGGACCTCAGAGGGAGCTCAGGGATAAGGAGTCCTGGGTGCCCAGAATTTTACTGCAGCACTCTGTGTTTATAAGGTAAATCCTGCTGGATCAGTCACAGCCATAAGAATGAGGGAGACGTAAGGAACCCTGCTACATGCCTGTGTGAGCAGCAGACACTGCTTTGGGTGTTTGCCATAAGGTACTTGCTTCTGGAATGAATGGCTCTGGGCTTCAGGAATACCCTGGCTGCACCCACAAGCATTCTCCAGCAGCTGTGCCTGAGTGTTGTATTTAAATACAAAGATCAAGTGTTAGCTGCCAGCTCCCTGTGCTGGCAGGAGGGGAGCCAGCCGTTACCCCGAGGCAGGGGTGAGCCAGCAGGTGCCCTCACCAAAGGGCCCCCCAGTTGTGGAGTGAGGACATTCCAGTACCAGCTCCAGCTGAGCAGTTTGAGTGCAGCCACCTGGCTTTAGAGGCTGAGCAGTTTTCCTGGGAGTGTTCCTGGACCTGTTTGATTTACTAACAGACACAAGTCATACAGTCCAAAGCAAGATTTAGCCCCAGGAAAATGGTGCAAAGGGAACTTTTTTTACGCACTTTCTGTGCAGATGTTCCTGTAACTGTGGGGCTTGGCACCCTGAGGCTTTATAAGTAACTCATGATGTTTCCCCCTTCTAGGAAGTACATAGCTTTTACATTAAAGAGTGGGCCTCAAATCTTAAAAGCATTGTTAGCTTTCCCCTCCGCTCCCTTGAAATACACCCACATATACATGCTTCACACTTACGGGGTGGTCATCCCCACTGTTGCCTTTGGGCCGGGTTTTGTAATCTTGTGTCTAGTCCTTGTAAATGGGGCTGTGATTGCCATTGTGACAAGAAATGACAGTTGCTGACCACTGTAACTTGCCAGCCCGAAAAAAGAGGGAAAATAAAAGGGAGGGGGTGAATCTCAGGTTAATTTCTCTAAATTCAGCATTCCCCCAAAATATTTAAGTATAGCCAATTAAGTAAAGACTCTGTTATAAACAGATAATGAAAAATTAACTTAAAAACAAGTAAAAAATGAGCTGAGTACACAATGATATTCTCATCAGACCTCCTTGATAGGTGGGCAAGGCATTATCTATCCTCTCATCTTTCCCCTTTGGCAAGAGTGTTATGTGTTATCATGTGGTGTATTCTTAGAAAAGCATGTGCCATACCTTCCTGAAGAATTCATTTCTCGCAAGCCCTCCCCCTTTTCAGTTTGAGAGCTGTGGGTTTGTATGAAGCGTCATTGTAAAACAGGCCTACCACAGTCAAATGTCATTTGGCATACTATATTCTCAGAACCAGCAATACTGCGCCCTAGGCAGGAATGACGAAATACTGAGGGTAACTATGAAACACGCGTGAGCCAAGTCTTTCCTGTCGTACCCTCCTCAGCACTGCTGGTCTATGCTTTAGTGCTGAATGGATGTGTAGCACAGCTGGGTCCCCCTATCACATGTCCTCAAGAAGGGAATGTGTGCCCTGCTTTTCCTACTTCGTATTGCTCGCGTTCATGCCGGGTGGACCACAGCTGAAAGCTCAGTGCCTTCTGCATGTGACAGACCCATTTGCACTGAGGTCTGGTTGCAGAGATTCACAGGGCCCCAGACAAGGCACATAAGGCACATTATGGCAGGCACTGCATGAGATAAGGAAAAGGTGGTACTAGTATCACAGAAGTCCAGTCCAGAGCTTGAACAAATCCAGTCCTTCAAGTTCGTTCCTCACTGCACAGTCACTACAGCACCATTCCCCACTCAGCAGGTGAGGCATTGTGGGTGTAGCATCCTGGCAGCTATTCTGGTGGAAGCACCACACAGGAAAAAAACCCAACAGAACAGTGGCGGTCCTTTGAATGTGTTTGTGCAGAGCTTAATTCTCCTGCCAGGGACCATTTCATCATCACCACACATTGCTCGGTGCTGCTTTTGTCATAACTCTTACGGGACTGAAGGAGGATCACTGTATGCACGTGAGGGGAGAAACCCAAAATTTAACAGTAGTTTGGGAGCTTATGGAGAATGTGGGGAATATTTCCTGCTCTCCTGGGATGGAGTCGTACTTTGTCTTGCACTGGGAAGCACAAGTTTAAACCAGAAATACTTGAGTAGATCTAGCAAACCTTGTTCCTGGGTTTTGTACCATTGGACTTTGTTTAGTGGCTGAGACAAGTGAGCACTGTGGAGTGAATGGAGTTGTGAGAACTGTGGTGAACCTCCTGGAGCCTCCAGTTCCTTCATTTTGCATTCATAGAGAGAAAGAATCAGCAAACAGGCCCCTGATCTTTTTCTCCCCTCCCCGCATCCTCTCATGTGGGAACTGTCCAAGCCAGGCCTGGGAGACCTCTGGTGCTCAGCCCTGAAAGCCACTACTTGCAAGAACATTTGTTACTTTCGGAAATGCATCAAATTCCTCGGGCCCCTGGGGAGAGGCTGAATGGGATCTCAGCAGAAGAGGCACCTGCAAACTCATTTTCCCACATGCAGTTTTCCTAGGCTCGGCTCACAAACCGCCCACGTTGAACAGAGGACTGCAGCCCGTTGTGCGTAGCAGCACACCGGAGTAGGTTGTTTGCCAGAAGGGATGCACAGCTTTCCCTCCAGCTACGTAACTTGCGCCTCTTCTTTTTGCAGCAGTGCAGTTAGATGCATACCCCAAAACTGAGGCAAAGCACATCCCAAAATCTGGGGGGCGCTGCTAGTTACCTCCGTGCAGGCCTTTGAAGGCAGGAGAATTTTGATCTGGAAGGTTCAGCAAGTGGAGAGACGCATTGAGGTACCAGGAACCGCCACCTTGCCTAGCGGCACCCTCTGTGTCCCCAATTGCTTGTGGCAGAAGGGCTGTGGGTCAGTGTGAGTGTGAGGAGAGTCAAGATGTGGCCCTCGGCTCTGCATGGCCCTTCGGGGAAGGCATGTACGGGGAGGCGGGGGGAAGGGCTGTGCCGGGCGGGAAGGTGCGCGCTGGGGGGGTTGCAAAGACATTTGCTGCAAAAGAGGATTTCACCGCTTCCTCCAGCCGGGCTGGCAGGGGGAGAGGCAGGAGGGGACCTGCCCAGCGGCGCAGAGACGAGCGGGAACACCCGGCCGCCGGCTCGGGCCGCTCTCCCGGGCTGGCCCTCAGCCTCCGCGCCCGCTCCTCGGTGCCGCCGCGGACCAGCCCCGCGGCGTAGCGGCGGGCGGCGGCCGCGTGGGGGCGCGCTGGCAGGCCGGTCCGCGGGGCTGCGCCGGGCGGAGCGGGGCTGCGCGGGGCCGGGCCGCAGCCCGCCCTTGAGGTGTGGTGGCGGGGCCCGCGGCGGCGACGGGCGTTGGGGATGCGCCACGTTTGTGCCTGCAGTTCGTTGTCGTTTCCGTTGGCAGAAACGACCTTACGGTTTTATGGGAGGTTAGTCGTTTCTGCCAACGGTCCTCCTCCCCAGCCCGTCACCCCTCACGCCTTCCAACCTCCTGTTTTCCCTTGTCTTGTGCTGTGCGTTTCTCTTCCCTGTCGCCCAAAAAAAGGCATCACGGCGTGAACTCCGGTGCCCACGCAAAGACCAGAAGGGGATGAGTGGCGGGGAGGGGGTTGCCTGTGTGCTGGGAGAGGAGGAGTGCGAGGGGCTCTGTGTGTGCAAGCTTTAGGGCAGTGCGTGCCGCAGTCTGCGTTCGCTGACTCTGTGACCGCAGTATGGTTAACAGGAGATGACAGTGTGAATGCAGCTTTCTGTAAATTTTGGATGCTGCTGAAGCCCAGTGCTTTTCCATCAGTGCACCCACAAGTAGACCTACAGCAAATAGGAGCATAACGAATCCGCTTGCTGGAGAGCTTGGAGAAGAAAAACACGATCTCTTAACCGCATATGAGTGTTCCTTGTTTAACATCCATGACTCAAAAGCTCCTGTGCAAGAATGAACTGGTTTTTTTAGTCCAGGGACAACACTGAAGTGCTGTACAAGCTGTACAAGTTTAAAGGCAGGGAAATGGTTTGCAGAATTTTTTAATGTCATTTCAGTCATTTAAAATCACTGTACCTTGCACACTTGTGTTACTTACTGTTAGGAAAGCAATTGAATTTCTAAGTGTTGGGCATGCATACAGTTATGTATTTAAAATGATGATGGTTGCCGTTATATGCTGAAAGCAAGAAAGGCATAGGTGAGCATTAAATTTCAGGATCATACTCTGTATTTCCTCATTTCCTCTTTTATGGTTAGATGCTGCTTTTAGTTCTTGATTAATTTCTTTCCTTCTGTTTTATATTTATTCATCTTCTTCTAGCTCAAAGGCTGCCCATATACAGAAGCTTAGTTTGTTTTATTATTGTGAGGGCTTGGGTTGAGCTTATATGTTTATATATTTTTAACCAGAAATATACCGACCTTATATCAGTTTCTAGCTTTCTCTTGTTTATCAGGTTGCTCAGCCTTTGCATGCAAAAGCTCACTGGTGTACTGCAAAACCCCACTGTGTCTGAGTTTTTAGCACACGTACTCTCCACCATAATTAGCAACCCTCACTCTGAACACTGCTGAGTCATCATCCAGATATTCCAGTTTTCATCTGTTTTTCATCATGGTCAAGTCAGACTGTGAATCCAAATGACTCTTGAGTACTGGGTCGATAACATTTTTACCTGAAATGATTAAAGCTCTGAGGATTAGAATCTCTCAGAGTGATAAGACCAGTGTTTATAGTTGATGCCAAGGAGTGGTATGCAGAGAGGCTCTTGCTTATACTCATTGCTATAACAACCAAGGCCAGCCAACTTTGTTATTTGCCTCGTTGGAGGGTCGGAAGCAGAAAAGCGTAGAGGGGTCACACCTGCAGGGATGAGCGGACAGGACAGGTGACCCAAAACTGACCAACAGGGTATTCCATCCCATCTGCCTCATGCTCAGTATAAAAGCTGAAGGATCAAAGGGTCAGCCCTATTTCTTCAGTGGCTGGTGTCCGAGGATGACTCTGTCTGTTTGTCTGCCTTTGATCCCAATCCTGAATCCAGATCCGGAACCCAGTTCCCATCTGTCACGTGAGTCCAGTCTGGGACTTTCCCAGTGTCTGCTGGTGACGTGATTGTCATCCTGGGAGCTTGATATAGTTTTGTTTCTATTTCATTATTTTCTTTTTATTTTATTATTAATATTTAATTAAAGTAGTTTAGTTCCCTCTAAACTCCTAAGTCTCTCTTTTTCTCTCTCTCCTGCCTCCCTTCGAAGTGGAGCAGGAGAGAGAGAACATCTGTTGTTCCACCTGATTGGGACATTCTGGCCCAAACCACAACAGATTGATTGGCACCCAACATGGGGCACGAGCAGGGCTCCAACAGGGCTCTGATAGATTGCCTGAATAGTTTGAATTCCAGCAAAACTCTTTGAGATGGACATGCTACCCATGGGCAAGAACCACAATGAATTTCATACCATCTTTCCTGCCCTGAGGTGTGATCCTGAAATCATGAACTAAAGGGACTTAACAGGTTGTTGTGACCCAAGTGCAGGACCCGGCACTTGGCCTCGTTGAACCTCATACCATTGGCCTTGGCCCATCGATCCAGCCTTTCCAGATTCCTCTGTAGGGCCATCTTACCCTCAAGCAGGTCAACACTCCTGCCTAACTTGGTGTCCTCTGCAAACTTACTGAGGGTGCACTCGATCCCCTTGTCCAGGTCGTTGATAAAGATATTAAACAGAACCAGCCCCAGTACTGAGCCCTGGGGAACACCACTTGTGACTGGCTGCCAACTGGATTTAACTCCATTCACCACCACTCTTTGGGCCCGGCCATCCAGCCAGTTTTTGACCCAGCGAAGGGTACACCCATCCAAGCTATGAGCAGCCAGTTTCTCCAGGAGAATGCTGTGGGAAACGGTGTGGAAGGCTTTACTAAAGTCTGGGTAAACAACATCCACAGCCTTTCCCTCCTCCACTAAGTGGGTCACCTTGTCATAGAAGGAGATCAGGTTTGACAAACAGGACCTGCCTTTCACGAACGCATGCTGACTGGGCCTGATCACCTGGTTGTCCTGCATGTGCCATGTAATGGCACTCGTGATGATCTGCTCCATAACCTTCCTCAGCACTGAGATCAGACTGACAGGCCTGTAGTTCCCTGGATCCTCCTTCCGGCCCTTCTTGTGGATGGACGTACATTTTCTAACCTCCAGTCAACTGGGACCTCCCCGGTTAGCCAGGACTGCTGATAAATGATGGAAAATGGCTTGATGAGCACTTCTACCAGCTCCCTCAGTACCCTTGGGTGGATCCCATCCGTCCCCATAGACTTGTGTGTGTCTAAGTGGTGTAGCAGGTCCCTCACCATTTCCCCTTGGATTATGAGGGCTTCATTCTGCTCCCCAAAATTTTCATGCAACCAAGTAAAAATAGAAAAAGTAAATACAGCTGTTGCTTGTGCCTTCCCAGTGTGAGACATCACTGATTCAGGCAATACCTCAGGCTCATTTGAGTCTTGTAGCTCTTAGAGGACAGCTGGGCTTAGATGAGCAGTGTACTCCTGTCCCCCAAATTACCATATGTGAGTTACTGTACCACTGACATGGTTAGCCGAGCAGTCATGGTACAGAGACAGGGAGTTTTGTGACGCCATTTGAACTAAGTACTTCTTTGGCAGTTGTCTGCTTCTATGAAGCTCTGGACACTATAAAGCCTTTTAATTCTTTTTCTCTTAGCAAGCACTCAAGCCCACGGAGTTTTTATTCTCTGAGGGCTTGTATGTAGCCTGTGTCACTTAAGTCCGTCTTCTGTGGAGTCTTTCAAAGTCTTGAGCCCAACCACACCAGCTGTGTGAAGAGCTGGGTCAGGATTTTCTTGCTGTGGGCTGGTGGTGTAGCTTTGCTCAAGCCAGAAGCAGATAACCTTCAAGAAGCAGAAGCAACCTGTTTTCCCAGAGTTCTCTTCTAACTGATCAGAGGAAACACTTGGACTTAGGTAGACAGCAATTGAGAGTGATGGATGAGGTTGTGCCATTATTAATTGGAACACTTCAGTGGGTCAAAGCCAGAGAACAGAGCCCCATTGCTGGTAGTGGTGTGAATCAGGACACAGTACCTGATGTTAGTCGAATGTGTTGGAATGTCGTTGGCAGCACAGCAAGCTCAGGCTGCAGCTCTTGTTTGTTTAGATGGTAATGAATGATTAGGGCAGAATCAGTCCCTCTAGAAAGATCATTTCAATGTCTCAAAATTTTAAAATAATTGCCTGTTTAATGTTGTGTAAACGCTTGCAGAACTGGCTGCTGGGTCTAGCAAGGAGCTGTGTTAAATACATACCCATTGTAGTGCTGCTGTAGTTACAAGGTGGAGTATCCAGTAGGAGATCTTAACTGAGGTACTGACTAGCCTATCTAGCCTATCCTTTTTTAAAGTACATTTGTGTTAATGCCTTCTCTCAGTGCTATAGTGATGTGTTCATTTTTTTTGTCTCTAGTTAGTCTGGCACATAGACAAACCAGTGTCAGAATCATTTAAAAATCAAGTCGTAAAAGGGGGTGAGACATTTCTGTTCTTAAAATAGCAGTTTCTTTTGAAGCTGCTGAATGAGACGGATTTATCCTGGGAGGGTGTGTGTGTGTGTGCAGGGGGACACTGCCTCCTTTGAAGATAGCTCCCTTAACTGTGACAAAGAATAAAGAAGTCTGCACCGGAAAGATTTCTTCTGTGATCTGAATTTTCTGCACTGTCTTGCCCAGTCTGGCTTAGGCAAAATTCACTCCAGACTTGAAGCAGATGAGTCTTCCTTCTGCAAGCACTTGGTTAATATCCAGGTCTGGGTAACAGCAGACAGGAACGGTCCCTTAGAGCCTCTCTGGTGAAAGAGAAAAGGCCCCACTACACTCAGAAGTGGGGCTAGTGGTCACAACAGCAGTTGGAGGAGCACAAGCAGTTTTCTACCAACCTATGAGAAAATACCTGCTCTTCTACAGACGGATGTCAGCAGTGATGACTTGCTACTCGCTGCCCTGATCACTCTTCCTTTCCAAGGTGATGTTGTGGACAAGGCCTGTGATACTATTCTCCTAGGATTTCTGGCAGAGTAGCCAGCTCAAGCAGAAGATGAACCAAACAGAAGGTAGAGTGGAGCACAAGAGATGGGAAGGCTTTTCTCTGGGAACTGCCTAAGGCAGGCTGCTAGCCAATGCATGTGTCTGCATCTAAGGTAGTTCTCCAGAGCCCCCTTCAAATCAGTGGAGAGAAATCATCTGTTTACTGGAGACCGCAAAAGTTAGATGAGATGAACCACCCTTCTTTAGGCTCTCTGTCATTGGCAATGAGTGTGGACTCACTGTAGTGTCAAGTATAGATCTTCATAAAATGACCGAAATACAGGTCATTTTAACCATGTGGACTGGGAACTTACAATCATGCCATTTTTGTGAATAAACAAAGTGATTAGGACATTTTCCTAATGTCCTAATTGAATTGGGAATTGGGTCTCTGCATAGTCCTGATGAGAAACAAGGTCAAAGAACTGAGTTCAGAGAAGATCATGGAGATTTGACATCAAATCAGGGGCTGAGCTATTTCTAGGGCAAAATATTTGTGAATACAAGGTGCTTAGGTGTAGAAGACAGCTATTATATTTATATTATATGATGATAGTATAATGAAATGGAGAAGCAAAGGAAATACATTATCTCCCATAAGATTGATGAAGTATTTGTGCTCCTTCATTGAGGACTCTTTCCCAGTTTTTATTTTTTGCCACAACAAATCTCTCATATCTTCCATAAGGGTGTTACTTTATTGTGCGCCAGAGGAGGGAGATACATGCCCACAAACCTGAGAAACACATTTACAGGAAATAAAAAACACACAAGCAAGTCTTTCTGCCCCACTCTCTGTGTGGAGAGTAAGCCCTTATTCTTTTTCACACCTGTTAAATATCTTAGCTTAGGATTAAACTGGTGCTAACTATTGAAAATGCAGTGGGCTACATAGTGATCATCACATGGTCTTCACCAGGTGCTGCAACGCATGACTAGTATCTGAGGAAATCATAGCCCACTGAGTGTCATATACAAATGACAATCACTGCTGTTCTAAGAAGTCCATCTTTTTAGTTGCTTCACTGGCAGATGGATTCTGCACAGGGTCTCATTTTCTCACTGCAGGCTGCCTTTGTTTTTTCACACTTTTTAATCAGATAATTCAGTATGGTTTGCAGATACACCACATTGCATAGACATATACACCACTAAAAAGATCTCATGGGGTTTTTTTCTGCAGCATTGGAGTTGCTCCATAATGGTGACTTAACCCTTCATAACCTAAAACAACTCAATAGAAAAGGAAACAGATTTCATACAGGTAGGAGTTGCCGTTTTAGCTTTGAGATAGTGGAGAAACTTCCACTTTCTCTTCATGCTCTTTGCCATGTGAAAGAAATAAAAGTTTGACAGTCAGGTTCTCATTTAGATGGAAGATTCAAGCTTCAAGCTGTCTCCTGAAATACTTTTTAAGTAAGAGCATCTGCAAACTTTTTGCAAAATAATTTGCTTTATTCAGCAGGGAAAAGATAAGATGATCCAACATTTTGGCCTCATATGAGGCTCTTTCAAACTGTATGGAGAACTCAAAGGATTTTTAAAGAATCCATGTCCTAAAAACTTAATGGATTATTTAGGTGGCATGCATAGTTCAGCCTTACAGTGCCTGAATTGGTCTCTGTATATCTGGTGACTCAGGTGTTCCTGACTAATTTAAATCACTTTGAGATACTTGTCTCTGGGGAATAGGGATCCCGTATTGATTTGTGGTTTTGTTGCTTCAGAGTATCTGATTCCTTGAAGAGCTTCTGTTTGTCCTTCATTTGCTTGTTTGTAACAGAGGTTGTTCTAAATGTGCAGCTGTTTGTGTGTCTCGCTCTTCACAGGGAGATTTTTCACCTTCTCAGGACCCAGGCTGTTGCCAAGTGGATGGCTAAATTTCTTCTGAGGTTTTGAAGGAACTCTTCTTCACATGTCTGTCCTTTATGTGCACAGGACTTACCAAGCCACATCAAGAGGGCTCTGCTTCCGGAGGAGAGACCTCAGATTTGAGGGCAGAAGAACCATTAGACAGCCTCTGTGCTTGTATTTTTGTATTAGTCCTATTTATGAGTTGACACTATTTCCCTGGGGCATGAGATTCCTGCTCTAATCTAGAGGTATCTCTGCTACAGTTGATGTCATCAGTGAGATTCAGTATTTGCTAAACAAATACCAGCACATGCTTATATTGCAAAGAGGACACAGTATTTGTTCTCTCATTCAACATCACCATAACCAATTTTCCTATCCTGTCGGTTAATATTTGCAAGCGCAGCTGGAACCTGGAGGCCAGTGGGCTGTGGATGACAGATTTGTTTTGATCCAAGGAAGGGAGGGTTCCTTTGAAATAAAAGATATTTGATAATAGAGCGTTGGCATTGAAACCTAAATTAAGGTGATCCAGTTGCCAAGGCCTCCTTGCTGCAGCAATCCCTTCTCTTGAGCAGTCTCTGCTTTGAAAGAATGAGTAACAACATAAGCTGGAGTCTACAGTACATAATGCCATTAGGTTTATTACTCCCCTCTTACAGCTTGCAGTGAAAAGAACTGTTGCAATTAATGAATGAAGGGGATACAGTGCTGCAGTCAAGGTCGGGTTGAGGCATAAAATGCAGAGCCGAGTTCTCCCCTAGTCACATGATGGCATGAGAAAGCACCATAGTGTGTCAGGGAAGGAAAACAGGAACACCTCCTTCAACGCAAAGAAATCTCTCCCTCACATGCGTCTGACAGCATCCTACCAAAACTCTCCAGGAACGATACACAAGACCAGAGAGGACGTTAATGAAAGTGTCAGTAGCCTGGGAAGGGACAAACTGTTCAACCAATTACCCAGAAACTGGTGACACTCCTCTGCAGATTGCTGGCAGGTTATATGTGCTGTTATGAAAAAAAATAGATGGCTCCAGTTCCAAATTTCATGCTCTTGCACCAGTGTAAATCCCAGACAGTCACTGCTGACAGTTCACTGTTGGGTAGCGATGTAGAATGTTTTCCTCTTCTCAAGCATTAAACTGGTGCTTGACTGAAAACAAAGCCAGCTAAACCCGAAAGGCAATAACAATATATATTCCTTCCTTTTCATTCCTTTTTCCTTGGTTATACCCCCAATTTAAAAGCAAACAGCCACACATGCCAATCACATTACAATTCCTTAAATTTTCTTGTATTCTATTTCCCAGTCAATCAACTCTCATCTGTTTTGCTGTTACCCTCTAAACTCTTCAGGGCATGGAATATCACTTTTCAGCTTGTACTGTGTGAAAAAATAGATCTTTGATTATTACTGTAATATGAATGCATATTTGTGATCACAATGATTGCAATTGCAGAAAATGGAATTCACAAAGATTATTTTTCAAAGCTCCTGTTAAAGGCCATGAGATGATTGCTAGCTAATGGTAGAAACACATTTCTTTCAGAACAAGCTAGTCCATCATGAAGGCTTAATATCTTCCACTGGAGCAGCTAGGTTTGCTGGAAACAAGACACAGTTGCCAGATGGAGCATAGGTCTGTGTGTTTATGTTCTGATGCAAAACACACGTGAAAAGCCTCCAGAGTTCTGGGTCTCTCGGGATGAGGCAAGAGAATTACTAAGATCTACTTTGCAAGAGGGCTGACTGATGCATTCAAATAGCAAGTTTCTTCAGGCATGTTTTTTTCTATTAGAAAGGACCACGCTTTGCCAACCAGAGAACAGGGCAATCAGCAGTCACTGAGTGGCATGGGCTATTTATGCAAGGAGAGCAGTGAGCAAAACTGGGGAAATAGAAGCATGCTGGTGTAACTGTAAAGGAAACATTATATACTCGCAGAACTGACTATATGTGTATATGTTTACCCCCTCCCAACCATATACGCATGTTCCCCATGGGAAAAAGCATTTTCAGTATCTTCTAATTTCAGGGGCTGAGGTGGGGCTAAAGAACCATAAAAAAAGCTTCCTTCTGCCCTTTGAGAAACACTCATTTGTCTTCTGGCTTGTGTATGTGTGCTTGAAATGCATTCTGTTCCTCCTCCTTATATCACCCCCAGTACTGTGATGTTGCAAAGTTGTTGTGAGTCGAGCATCAGCAATTCTCTCCCTCAATGGAGCTGCTTCAGAGCAGTGCTGTGCTTGAATACAATGTGAGGGGATTACCTGTGGTTTCTGGGTTGTGAAATGAGAGATATCGCTTACAGAGCTCTCTGTTGATACTGGTTTCTTGACTTCCCTTTGATGATGACTCGTGTAGCCATATAAATAAGTGATAAAGTGAAAAATAACCTCTGGTAAGACCACAGCTCTGATGGCTACATGTGTTCCAAGTAGTAAGAGGCCTATCAGAAAGGAAGTGAAATGTGTGGAAGGAAGAAAGCAAGAACATTTATGTGTTTCTATCCTAGCCCCTGCAGCTTTGCAGGTTTGTTTTTATACTTTGCCCTCCATGGCTTTTGGTGCTGACATTTGCTGAGGAAGGGATGAGGATCTGATATAACACCTTCTAAAGTTATCACTGTAATTTGTACTACAATATGAGGAACTTGACCAAGATTTGTGGTCCCAGGTACTGTACAAAAATGTAGTGACTAGTAACACATAGCCCAAAGAGCTTGCTGTCTCAGTAAGGAAGATACATAGGAAGTGCCAATGAAGGCCCAGAGGCAGCACTGAGGATAAAGCTTATCTATCTCTGCTTCTCTGTGTCATCCCTACATTACACTTCTTCCAAGTTTTACTGATGACCCCTCAGCCTAGCTGATCTTGGCCACCAAATTGTTGAGTTGTAGGGACAGTAGTTGTCTTGGACCAGCTTCTTAGCTACCCAGGGATTCAAAGAGCTTCACGACATCTGCAGAAATAGATGAAGGAATAGACTTCAGTCTGTTCTAGAGAGTGGCAGGCATGATGCAGGTTAATACACAAAATAGTATATATTATTTAATGTTCTGGTCAGGCATGTCTTTACACTTGCAGTCTGTGCAAGAATAAATTGCAGACTAATTTATTCTTGATATGCAAAGCAAGTGCAACAGTTTACAGAGGAAATGTATGCCAAGGATAGCTTGACAATACCCTGGCAATCTTCATGAGGAATAAAAAATGTGAGTCAGTCTGAACCTCCTGCTCCCAAGCCAGACACATCACTTTCACTTGCCTCCATGCTGTGTACATGAGGTATACTCCTGATCTTTCCTGAAGAGCAATGGGACAGATGATCTTCACAAGGCTCCAGCCTCGTGGGACAGACAAATTCTGACACAGATCTTTGACTTTCTGCTGCCTTCAGTTTGCCATACTCCCTCACTACAGTGTACTGCCATGCCCCTTTGCTCCTTCACTCCCACAGCAGCAGATATGTTGTCTCCTTTCTAAATGGACATGTGCTTCCCAGCCCTGTCTTCTGGTAATCAAAGGTTGTCATTCCTCTATCCATAAGTGCTAGGGGACATCATGGGTTATGGAAAGCCTGTGAGAGATGGGCAAGCTCTGTGACCACAGGAAAACTCATTACAAAAAAACCCCCCAAAGTCTACAAGTGATCAGACAGGGATTAGGTCCTTTTGTTCCTGAGAAGCAGGCAGGTCCACGCAGGACACACAGACACATATGCTGGCAGTTTCCTGTGGTGCAAGGTGAGGGAGGATGGGAGAAATACATAAAAGCAGCCGTTGTGTTCTGCAGCTTGTGTTTGGGAAGCCAGCTGGAACGTCTGAGCTGTGGCAGAAATGCAGATGTGAAACTGCAGCTGTGACCAGACTGGACATTTCCTGGCTCAAGCCACTAGGTCCTCTTGTTCCTGTGGAACAGATGGTCCCCCACAAGATGCACACACACATGTTGGTGTGGTGCAGTGGGTAGAGTTTACAAGCGGTGTGAAGAATGGCCCAGTTATGATTTCTGCCCTCACAGCTGCTGAGCTTCATACATGTGCATGAGGACCATGCCTCTGCTTCTCCCTTTGTTTCTTTTTTTCATTTTTAATCTTTGCAAGCAGGGAGTGGCACATCACTCCTGTTTGTATCACATGTATAGTCTGTATACATCACAAGTACAACTTCTAGCCCAGCACAGTGCCAGCCCAAGTGCTTTCCGGGTGATACCCTAGCAGAGATGAAGCATGGAGAGGCCAGGCAGGATGAGCCCACTGGCTCCACCTCGGGGAGGAAGGACATTTGAGTGCAAGCCAGCCTTCACAGTGATGATGAGTCACCCAGGTATATGCACAGTAACTACAGTGGTGGCCCTTCCAACACCCGCAACATCCTTTGCACTGTCTCTTGGTTTCCTGTTCCCAGGGCAAAAACTGTTTGCCTTCAGCTTCAGTTAAACTTGTTGCTTCCCTGTATTTTCCTGCTGCCTTGGATTCTTTAGTATTTTGCTCTGCCTTTGCAGTCTATATGCATCTGAGATCCTAAACTTGGAGAGATTACAGTGTGAACTCACTCCTAACCGATCTGAGAATGATACTCAGCTGCTAGTGTTCGTGCCATTCAATGAGAGGCAGCACTGGATTGATCAGTGCCTCAAATTCCACAGGTCTTCAGTTCTGATAATGTTCTTGTGCTGTTCTCCAGTCAAAAGTGCTAAACACTAGTATGTTGACCCAGATTGCAACCCAGCATTTACATGAGGGAAGACACTCCCACAGCAAGTTGCACAGATGTGCAACTTCCTCACACCACTAATGGTATTAACATCAATTGGATTCCTCCCCTAAGTAAACGGACACAAGAACTTGTTTGCAAGAACAAGGAATTAATCATTATTGACCAAGCATTCATTATGGCAGCTATCAAGAACAAGTGAGTTTAATTTTCATAAAGAGGTCTGTTTAGTGGGGAAGGTGAATGTCATATTTTGCACTTGGGTGAGAAGGATTAGTCAGGTACTTCGTTCGTTTGGGGTGTATCTGGGGCACAAGAAGAGTGCAATGTGCACTCTTGCTTGATTAGAACAGTAGTAGCAGAGCCCCAGGGAATCCACTCTCTGATGTGCAGTCAAAAAGGGATGGTCATCAGTGTTCTCACTGGGCTTAGTGATAAAGGGGAGAGTCTTATGAATATATCTCCAATCCAGGGCTACAGCAAATTCCAGCAAATTTGAAGGTGGAGGAAGGTCTTATTTTTAAATACCAATAATCTGAATTTATAATTTTCACTTTTCTGATACTTCTTGTATCTCAGAGGCTGGTGAGTTGACCCAGGCAAGTCAGCACACAGCCAAGCCAAACATCATTAATCTAGAGATATCTTAGACCAAATGACCATACTGTGCTTGATGTGCAATCCAAGATATATGTTCACCAGTTTATTTTTACATATTTACATAATGATGGGGAGAAAAGACAGAAGCTTGCATCTATGTTTGTACAGTTGTTTGCATGTCCATGCATAAAGTATCCCTCAGTAGCTCCAATGTAGATGTCTTTGCTTTAAATCTTTCTTAAAATAGTGATGTCTGTGCAATTACGCAGCAAGCAGTGTTTAACCGTGTGCAGAGATTCGCTCTGTGTCACAGACACAAACATGCAAGCACAGAAGAACATCTTCTGCATCTTCTACACAGACGCTAACACTTGTGCCATGGGTGGTGACCCAGGGCTTCCAGTTTCTGCTAGCATCCCTCAACAGCAGCCCGAACAAAATGTTCTTCTGTAAATTCATTGCACAGCAGATATATAGCTTTTCTTGTTGCAAATCCCCATAGTTCAGCAGATAGGAGGAGAGGGGAGGGAAAATCAAACTCCTTGCCCTGAGAGCCAGGCTTAGTGATTTACAAATGACCTCGGTGATCTGCAATCATTCTGGGCACTTGATATTGCTCAAGTCCCTCTGTCCCTCTCTCTCTCTTGCACTCTCTCTCAGCATAATAAAGCTAAGGAAATCCAGGAGAATAAATTCAGTGCTGCAGATTAGTGACGGGAAGGAAACTGGATATGCATGAATTAAACAAGACCATTTGCCTTCTCTGATCTGCAGATGTTTTTCTCTCAGAAATGCAACTTCTTTTTTTGCAGGTGACACCCACACATCTCCTTCACTTACTGGCGATGATAATAAAGGAGATAAACGACTGGAGCTCATGCAGTTAGAGTTAATCTTTGTATGTCATCGTCACCAAGCAAAGCCACAGCAATAGGAAAACAGAGCTCTTTTCTGCTGCTCGTTTCTAACTGACATTTCTTCACCAAGTTGCTCATGTAACCTATGGACTCTTTGAACTTCATTTTGTGCCTGCTGTCTTTCACAGTGTGTGGGTACTGCCATGCAGTGCTGAGCTGCAGTACATACGTCCTCCACCTATACTCCAGTCCTCATTTTGCCTCTCTGCCTCAGTGATTTGAAATCCGATTGCAGAACTACAACAGAAACTCCTTATTAAAAAAAGAAGGGTAACAAGAAAGGAATACTCCGACTTTAATACCTTATACTGCAGGTTAAATGTAGCATTTATAAGTCAGTAATCATTTAGTTCACAAAGGAGAAAAAGCAGAAATAAGGGTATTTCAAAAATCTTCTTTGTATAAGTGTATATGTACAGTTATTTTGACCTAAATCTCAGGAAATAACCACAGAACCTTCATCCTTCCAAGGGCTGCTTTTATTGGAGGAAATTCACTGGAGCTGCAGCCCAAACTAATGCATTTCTCTAGCTGCTGGAGACAAGCCCTGGAGTTGCTTAACTCTACTTTTCCTGCAGTCAGCTATTCAGCCATCCTGCCTTTCCAGCCTGCTGTGGTTTGCTGGGCCATTGCCCTTTGAATATAGTTTGCTGCTTTCATCTCAAGAGTTTTCTGGGACTCAACACTGCGCTCAAGTCCACGCACAAGATCTAGCCTGGCTTTCACCATCGATGTAGCTAGTTTCTCATTGATGCACAGCAGCCTACGCAGTGAAGAGTACTTCTTCAGGCAAGAAGGACTAGGGTGTTTTCAATACTGTTATTTCTAGTATATGGCCAGGGAGAGGCAGAAGTCTGCTTTGTGTAGTGCATCCTGCAGCTGGTTTGTTCATTTCCATTCCCTGAAGGACTATTCCAGAGTTTCACTGAAGTGGTTTCAGAGTGATTTCTCCTTTAACCCCTTTTGCTTCTCCCATCGTTAGAGGTGGATTGCTCCATCACAGGGCTGCACTTGAAAGTAGTGTCAACTTTGTGTGTCTGCAGCAGGGAGAGAGGTTATTCCCTTGCTGTCCAGTTCTGTATCTTTGTAGTCTCATACTTTTTTGTTGTTGTTAAGATAAAACATTGGCTTTCCTTCAGCATTCTGCTAATAAGAGAAAGAGCTACATGGGTTAATGCTCCCAAAGGCAACATTCCACCCTGGACTTCAGCCTCTGTCCCTGTGCATCAGGAGCTGATGACCTATGCAAACAGAGAAACAATTTTCTTTCTCCAGCCGGTTTTGATTCGGGTAGGGAAGACTGAGAAGCCCAGGAAGAAATGCAAGCAGCCTACTTCAGAATTTTCATGAGAAAAAAAGTAAAATCAGCTCTCATCTTGACCACTGGTGTTTGAAGATTAAAGTAGCTCAAGGGCTGTCACAGGCAGCAAGCATACAGGAAAATTAGTTCATTCTGACTCACAACAGAGTGATCTAATTTAATGGGGCACTGACAAGGCTGTTGCGCATTAACTTAGCTATTATCTAAGTTAGCCTTATTGATGGTTGTGTCCTGCTACAGCACTCCATATGAAGGGCTTGAGATGTCACTCACTCTGTACCTGCAGTGTCACCGAGTGCCTACTCTGACAATACCTGGAGCCTCTTACTGCAGCCCTGCACTTAATGCAAGGGAGTGGACCAGCATCTGTTAGCAGTGTATGCTCAGATTAGAAGGCAAAGTCCCTGTAGGCAGGGAAAAAAATGCAATTGTAATTAGAGAGCCACTCTGGTCACACAAGGGGGCAGAAGAGAGGCTGGATAGGAAAGCTTCCTTCTGGCATTTCCTGTCTTTGCTTTCTTAATTTTGCAATCTGATCTCTTTTCTTTTAAGGTACTTTAGTATGTAATTTCTTAAGCTTCTTTATTTTAGAGCAGAAGGATTTTGTAAAAAGGCCACTTGATCCTCCTACCAGATTGAAACCACTATGTTAATTTCCACAGAACTGTACTGTTACAAATTGCTTATTTGCGTCTTTGTTTTTGCTGGTTAGGGAGTAATCTTTCCTGACTGAAACACTAGAGTTGTTCCAGCCCATGAGAACACTTCAACCTGATCCAGAATAGTTCCCTTGAAGGAATAAAAAGCCAGTTGAGGAAAAGGAATGATATGGCCACATAGTGATATAATGGCTAGGAAAACTATGGCATTTGAAAATTCCTGGTCATTTCAATGGTCAGATGAACGTGATGGAGACAGCTTCCCAAAACTGAAGTGCTCCTGGTAAGTTTATGGGTCATGAAATTAAAGTTACACTTCATTTTTATTAACAACAAAAGGAGAAAAAGTAAGAACCAGTGCCCTGATCCTGGAGATCCAGTGAAAAACCAACCAACCAACCAACCAACCAACCAAACACCCAAACAGCAAAAAATCCCATGAATTTGAGGCCATTCGAATTTTTGTCTGTTTGCAAATGGGTTTGTGTGAAATTGGCAGCCTCCTAATACTTTGTCAGCCAAATTGGCCACCTCAGACTATCTGCATGCCCTTGAGGCTGGAATAGTAACATACTGTAATGCTCTAACAAAAGCACCTAATTGTGAAGAACAATCCATTTGCATCAAGATAAGCAGCTAGTAATGTTTCCCTCCCAGCCACTTACAGACACTGACTTTGGCTACAAATTACTGCCTAGTGCTGTTTTCAGCCTTTCACACTCTTTATTGGACCTTAACAAAGCTGATGTTGTACTTATTACCCTAACCTGTTTTCTGGTTAGTGCGAGTGACTAACAAAATTATGTCTTGGTCTGTGATTCATCTTGAATAAAGTATTTTCCAGTCACACAGCAAAAGTGTTGCTGAAAGCGGAAAGATTTGATCTTTAGCACTGAAGCCTTTGCTTGTATTCTCCTAAAACTCAAGCTTTTTGTACCGTGTTATTTATTAGTATCAAACATACCATCAGTAGCCAAAGTTGCTTCTGCTGTCAGGGCATGTCTACAGGCATAATGAACTTGGCAATAGCCAAAAGCCTGCTATGCACAGGAAATGAAACGTACAGAAATTATATGCGCTGTGGGAAGCACGTGGTGTGTGGGATTCCCATGTGGTTGTTTGGCACAACTGAAAATCTGAAGATGATGGGAAAAATCAAAGGGATGAAAGAACCCAAATCCTTCGAACAGAAAACAAGTTACCTATCCAGTCACCGCATGGCTCCAATCTCCTATGGAGATTACCATACAAGTCAGTCTTTGCGAAGCAAATAACTAGTCAGGGGAACATGTGGAAGGCTGCACAATGGTGTTGGAGATTAACAAATTGGATGGGCTCCTGAACTGCTGAGTCTGGCATAGAAAAAGAAGTAAAAGAGATGATATGCAAAGAAGGAAGATGTGCTATTGTTTGACAGACATTCAGGGTTCATGTTTATAGCTGCAGAAGAAAGAAGAGGCATTTTGAAAAATCTGATACAGGAGGAGGATACTGGAATTTAGGGTATGCAAAGTACAATGAACATCCATGACTTTTGGCTTTAGTAAACCCGAGAAGCCCAATGGTGAAGGTTCAAGGTGCTGCAAAGATAGCACAGGCTACCTCCTTGGCATTCATCTCCTAGGGGCTTGGTTCCTAGAAGCATAGAAGACCCAGGCTGTTGTTTTGTGCTGTGCTGGAGACGTGCAGAACAGGAATCTGCATGCAGGGGGGCTGAAGCTGCACAACCCTTGGTTGACCCCTTGCAACATATGTTGACTGCAGTTCAGATAGGATGACTGCAGATCAGATGTTCATTTGACACTGAGATCCAGAAGTGGGGGAAAGGAGGATGAAAAATTAAATCATTCTTTGGCAGGATTATATTTGCATTTGAATGAAGACCTGTGTGCAAGGCAGAAAACCCTACTGATCTCTCGCTGCCCTCCATGAGGGCCAGTTTCCAAGTTCGGAGCAGCAACAGAGGGAGGTTTCTCCTTACATCATCCTGTAAACTGCATATAGACCCCAAAGGCAGGGCCAGGGAGGGCCAGGGCTGTCCTGGCATGTTATGCATTGCCTAAAACCAGATGGAATAAATTAGGATTGCTCTATTTGTCGTATATGCTAATCCACGTATGCAGAGCCAGACTCCAGGTTTAACTGGCTTGCTTCTCTGCAAACACTTTCTTTTAGTTCCTCACAGCAGTGGATAAAAGGTGTTTACTGGTATCTTATCTCCAACAGTCTGTAATTTGTGTCCCTACAGTGCTTTAATATAACAGCGATGTCCATTTTAACACAGTGCTGGAGCCTCTCCTGTCCTCGTTCTCCTCATTTTTTTCATTATATGTTTAGGATGTTTCCCTGTATCTCCCTTTCTTTTTGGTCAGTCAGATGAATTAATACGTGTTCCAGATGTTCCAGGACTTACTTTCCAGTATCATGTCCTGGGAGCTATCAGTATGTTTTAAATATGGAAATTACAAAAGTGTTAGGGGAAGGAAAGCAAATTATACCAAAGTTTGTTTTAGAAAGTAATACTTCCCTCTGACTAGCCTCAGGCCCAATGCATTTATTCAGGATTTAATTTACTGTATCTATTTAATAATTTTAAAAGGAGATTGCAAAAAGTACAATAAAACTCTTAAGGAATATAGATATAATGAAATAGATACTTCTATATCTAAAAATACATATATACAGTTTAAACAAAGAACGTTCACCCTGATTTATGCTTTTGATACACAGTTATCATCTCACCTTACCTTTGCACTAGAAGATGTGATTTTTCACAGCACATTGTAATCAGAGCACTTGTTTATGTCGGGTTATACAATGACAACACTGGTAGATGGCATGGAGCATGACAAGACAGTGCCGTACCCTGACAGACTGTGACTGTGCTCAGCCTGCTGCCCTCTGCCAGGAGTGGCTGGATGTCCCTAGGACAGGATCATCCACTTCTCCTCTCCAAGTGAGGAGGGAGGTGGCAAGGCATTAGCATCCCCCCCAGTCAGTGTCAGCAGGGAGGGCCAAGCTGGGACATGCAGGGACTGCCATGGGTGCTGCCTGGTTCCCTCCCCTCCACCCCCTTTACGTGCTCCTTGCTGCCTCGTCTGTAGTACAAAAGCGCAGTAAGGGGCTTTTCAGGAAAAGAGAGTAAAGAATGTATGTGGAAAAATGTCAGCCTTGGGGGCTTTGTGCATGTGGTGAGGGGAAAGGAGAAGAAATAAATAAAAAAGCTTTGTTTTGAAGTTCTTCAACCCAATCATAAGCTTTTGAGTTTGCTGAACTGACCCAGAGCAAAGCTCTCGGGGCCTGCTGGGTCCAAACCGCGGTCCCGTGCCAAATGCACAGCACTGCCTCATGGCAGTGGGTGCTCAGGCCTTGCTTGCCATTGGCATTATGGGCTCTGCATCCTTCCCTGGCAGAGCTGTGCCGGGCTGGGGGGACAGCAGGCACCTCCCTGCTGCTCAGAGGTGGCATAGCACCCTCCAGGAACATGGTTTGTGGCAATATGACTCAGGATGAATGGTTTGGACCCAGTCAGCAAACTCAAATAAAAATTCCAATTTGGAAGTGCCGAAGTTTTTCTTGGGTTAAGATGCCAAAGCAGATTGTTGCCACACTTCCACATCTTTACTTTTGTCATGTCCCCTCAAAGAATCTTCTTATCCCAATTTGGAGGAAAGTAAATGTTGTACAATCCAAATTTTAATTCAGGGTGGGAATATGGATTTATTTGTCATTTAATTGTTTATTCAGTAGTCCCTATAAAATAAGCCTCATCTCCTCAGTATGAAAAGGCATTTTATGCCAAGACAACCCCAATTACAGTTTAGGATGTCTTGTTAATGTAAACATGCTTAATTGAAAGAATGAAGCAGGTTTTGCTGAAGACTTTGTCCTACTCCAGCATGGAGCATTCCTGAAGAGCATCTTTAGATAGAAAGGTAACCTTCAGTCAACACAAAGTTCCTTGAAGTGCCCAGAGCAGTCCCTGCAGGCAGCTGAGCACTTACAGGTCCAATTCACAATGGTGGGAACGAAGGACCCTCGTACACCCCAAAAATTGTGTCCTTACGGGAAAAAAATTCAAGTGAGCTTTAGTTGCTCATAACTGGACCCAGATTTTCGAAAGAGCTCTGATACAACCTAGGTGACGGAAGATGTGCATGAATTTTCAGGAGGACTCAGCAGAATGCCTTTTGGATAGAAACAAAATTTCAAAAAAGTAAAGCTCTCCTCAAAATCTGACCTCTGTGACTTCTAATGCTTCCCATAAGACTTTGTGTTCCCTCAGTGTAGGAGGCAAACAAAACAGAAATGGGTTTCTTCATAACAACAACAGATCTTTCTTCCTCTCCTGCTTGTCTTGATTTTGTCTTCAGGCTGATTACTTTCTCACTCTGTGGAGTTGCTTGGTCATGACTTCAAATGGCCTTATGAACATTTACAAAGTGTCCAACCTAAAGACTCACATGTTGAATGTTTAGTAGTTTTCTATCAGCTTGATTTGTCCTGGCAGTCCATTTGTGCCATAGCCTAATAGCTTGGATGCCTTCTGGATGACTTTTCTCTCTTTCTTTCAAGCATGTGTTTTGAACTTCAAACTGTTCCGTGGTCTTGTAGGGAAGAAAAGATTTTTTTTTTTAACATTTTGCCATATTTAATGGCAACAAGGGTTACCAAGGATTAGACATACAGGAAAGGAAATTAAGGGTTAAATCTAAGGCAGCAGTTATTGGGAAAGGTCAGAAGTTCTGGTTCTCCCAGCAGCTGAGCAAAACCACAGTGTTAGGAGGAGACCAGCTCTGAGGTCTGATGCCATCTTTCTGTCTTACCTACTGACAACCCTCAACACAAGTTGTATCTCATTTTCAGCCATCATGGAGAGCAATCCTTTTTTACCCACCCCACCCACCCCCCTTTTTATGATTGTTTGTTTTTTCTTTTAGTATATTATACCAAAGTTTAGCCAATACTTGCTATGGTGTAGGTTTCCATGACCAGTAAGGACAAACATGGTGAGAAAATGAGCGGCTGTCCGTCCACGTCCAAGAGCAAGTGACTGCCTAGCAGCACACGAGGCTACTGGTGGGTCAGCTGGTGGGCATCACGGCTGCCAGGACCGATATGCAGTGTAGTCTCGTGTTGGCGCATAGGATGGGTAACCCTTGTTCTTCTGGTGTGGTGGGTGCCGGGGAGTCATGTTCATGTAGTCAGTCTGATGGTACATATTATTTTTGGATTTTTGCTGTGGGAGAAGGGGGAAGAGAAGTGTGAAAACTTTTCTGCAATTAGTCTGTCCCACCTGGGGCGATCATTTGAAAAGGGAGAAGAAGAAATGGAACAGGGATCCTTTGAGCAGAGGGGTTTTGACTGTTCATAAGACCTGAGACAAGTTAATAATGGATTTGATTAATTTTCCTTCTTTAAATTAACAAATTGTCTCACCCAACTTTCACATTAACTGCTGACAGTTCTGGCCCTAGGTCCTGGTTCAGGGAAGCAGTCATATTTATAAGGCAGCCTCAGGTTTAAATACATTTACAGAAGAATTAGAACACATGTTCTCATAAAATAATCTATGGAATTTGCTCAACCTGAATGTAAGTCTCCATCTTATCTGCTGAGAGATTTACAGTGTTAGTTCTTCAGGTAAAGGAATGCTGCAAACCAAGGATACAAACTGACACCCTTCACCATCAATTCTCAGCTGTGGAATGACTCAGCAGAAGCAATATAGTCTGAGCAGTGAACGCTGTCCTCATTTATTAGGAGGAAAAAAGAAATTACCTTAACTCAAAACAGAGCAAGAGCAGGAAAAATCAGCCCAGGCTATGTGTGTCATGGTTTGCTTACCATTTACAGCAGTAACACACAACATATATGTTGTTCTGAGCCTTCCTTCAAGGGGCAAAAGAATCAGAGCTGATGTTAATCTTTTATCTGTCTCACTATCTGGGCTTCAAAAATCTCATTTCCACTGTTGAATTCCTGCCTTATAATGCCCCTGTGAGACAAGGGAGGCATCGTCTCTTTCAGAAATAAGCGTAGCAGAAGACAGGTGAAATAATTTGCCTATAAACACAGAGGAAGTTTGTGACTACAGCAGCATTTGAACCTCTGACTGCTGCAGGCTGTACACAAGGTTGGTGGTGTCGCATAGCTTAAGGCTTTATTAATCAGGGACTGGGTAAAGTGCTTCCATGCTTTTTCCTTAATCCTGATCATACCTTCTTTTGCAATCTTCTTTTTACTGAAATTTCCTTCCTAGGTACATAAAGCAGCGTATGCTGCAATATACTTGTGATGCTGTGGAACTGGGAGAGGTTTGCATTAGAAAATCTGATGGCTGAATTATGCTGTACATGCAGAGTGGGACAGTTACTGTGAAACATTTTAAGCCTTTTTACATTAATTTTATATATATGCAAGGTGTTGAACATGAGTTACATACTGCTTAAGCCATGCAGTGCAGTTGATGCATGTAAATCATTGGACACAAAAGGTTTACCTGTGTGTATTTATCTCCATAATAGCTAAGAGGTAATTTTGCATGGGAGAAAGACATTTTGCTAGCATGAGTGAATGCTGGACTGCTACAGGATCAGAGAGTGCTGCTTTTGGAGAGGAAAGCAGTTTTCCTCCAGGGAAGGCAGAACTGTATGAAAATAGACAAATCTTTAGCTGCTTTCAGGAACTCAAGTGAAACAGGCTTGCCATGGCTGTCAAGTATCATATTTTAGGACCTTTTTTTACAATTCACAATGTCTTCCAGGCAGCTGTATTTACATTCAGCAACACTCTAAATACAGCCACACTCCAAGTACATATTATCAGGAGAATACCACCAGCAGCGATAACAGCAGGTAAAAACTGATGCAGCAAACAGCACACATCGCAATGCAGCCTTGTCACTCTTGCTAGGGGCAGACATGTTAGCAGCAAAGTGTGTAGCCATTAGGTACCAAACGAATATAGTGGAGAGTAAATGGTTCAGATTGTAAATGGTGGATTTGAAGCTGCAGTATCTCATCACGGCACAGCACGGTAACACCAGCAGCTGTTTGCTGTAATCCTCTCAGCTCTTCTAGGAGTCAGCCTCTACAATAAGGCACAAAGAAGGACCGCTTAACCTGCCTTTGTGTTTTCCTATGGCAATACCCTATTTGATTGTTTTCCGTTAGAAATAGCCATATATTCAGCAAACTTATTTTTGTGCAACAACAGATCTCAAGCTTCAGCTAGCAGTGAGAGTGGCTTTCTGTATGCATGCAACATTTAACTTGTCAGGGACTCTGGGCCCTTTATAACAGGATACCTTGTCATGTGTTGAAAGTTGCTATTTAACGACAAAGATATAGTGGAAAGGCAGAATGCAAGGAACAGAGCTCTCTACAGTCATTGCTCAAGTCTTTCCCACATGGAGTGAGTAGCGTAAATCAGCTCTGGGAGATTACGATCGTAAGACTTGTCTAGTAAGATGTCCTTCGCTGCGTCTGCATCGTGGCTCACTCTCTCTTTAGTCCAGCAGGCAGAACTGGATGTGACCTGGGCCAGCCAACTCTCCGGAGAGATGAAAAAGCAAAAATAATGAGCCATAAGACTGTCTCAGCTTTCTTAGGGTTAATGTATAGAGGCAGACGAGGGACTACTGAGATCCCGGTGCTCCTTCTCCCTTGTAGTCAAGCTGCCAGAAATAGTGGGTACTCGAGGGAATTGCTGGATAGGCACAAGACATCAGTGCACATGGTCTTGGGCCAACTGAGGGTTCCCTAAAGATTGTGTTACTGTAGGTGAGGTCCTTCTGTCAGTATAGTCTCAAAGGGTTTTGCCAGGAATGCTTGTGCTAGATTTCCCTGACAGGGGCAATTGGCAGAGCTAGGGACAGTGTCCCAGTATCGCTAGTGTGCAGGGCACTGCCAACGCTATGGCATTACTATTAGCTTTAGGACTCTACTGCAGAGGCCTGACTGTCCACCTGGAGAGCACCTGGGATTTCAGCTCTCTTGGGGCATAGCATGGGTATGCATATATAGCTGGGGTGAAGAAGCACTGTAATCCTGAGGTGAGGGGTATCAGTGAAGTTGTGGTAAATACAGCAAGTATAGCCTGAGAAATGAACTAGGGACAACGAGCGTATGGAGCAAAGGAAAACAGTAGTTTCTTACCCAGTAGTTAATAAAAATTGCAGTTATTAGCATACTGTAGAAAGCAAGGACTCCAGTCACTGCCACCATAATCCACAAAGGAATTGCAGACTGAGGTTCTTGTATTTGGATGGGTGTCTCTTTAAGGAAAAGAACAAAGAAAACATCAAGTACATGACAGCAAAAACCTCAATCTCTGCTAATGTACTCCTTGTTCCAATGCACCATTTGTATTAATCATCATTTTAGGATGTCTTCTTCAGGACATCAGGAGCAAGAATGTGGTTTTGCCAGGCAACCCAACTTTTTTTTTTTTTAAGGAAACAAACTGCCTCAAGTCATCATGTAGGGAGTGTGCATAGGGAGGATACTAGCCTACAGAGATTTCCCAGCTTACCTTTCACATGAATTACGGTCCCGTTGCTCTTCTCATTGTAGACATATGGAGGAGGATACATGGCCTCGATTTTGCAAAAGTAGATGTCAGTTTGGCTGGCACTCATATTCCAAAGATTGAAGATTACTTTGTCTTTATCATGAATCCCCTGGCAGTTGAATTCTTTGTTTGAATTACTGCTAGTTTTGGTCGTATTCCATGAAATAAAGCAAACTTCAACTGCACTGTCTGTTCCTTTGTGCAGCGAAGCTCGAAATTCCTTCCCTGTTCCATTGTATGTGTAGTTGCAGACTAGAGTTGCAGTTTTGTTAGCTACAACGAGCAAAGGATGCTGAGTCACTAAAATCTTGTTTTCTGGAAAGGAGGGGAGGGGACAAAGTGAGAAAAACACTTGTTTATAAAATACAGTATGAGACTTCAGAACCACACATCCTCCTGTGCAACTCTTCTCCATATCTCCTCTCCGCTGCTGCCGCTCCCTACTAGGGAGCATGTAACCACCAAGCTGCAGAAGCACTTTCTCACAGGAGCTCCTGTTGCAGCAATCCCCCTCTATGTAAATAATTATATAGTCACTAGGGGAGACTGTGAGGTCAAGAGTGTTTTTCTTCACAGTCAGAACACTAGTATAGAAAGTGGGCCGTGTGATTAAGATTTAATGTCAGGGTTCAGAAGGCTACTCTGCGCGTGTGTGTGTGTGTGTGTGCATAAGGCCACCTTAGTCTATCCTTTCCTTAGCAGGCAGATTCTCAGGGGACATGATGGAGTGAAAATACTGTGAATTAAATGCTTAGTTTAGCAGCCAGATAAGAGAATATTACTTATGCATTTGCTTTTTAATCCAAGGACAAGACTTGAAGAGTTTTCAGGTTGAATTTGCTGAACCATTTCAAGGGTTTGGAGCTTGGACAATGAGTGCTAAAAGCATGAACTGCTATCATTTTAATGTAAAATAAGTCATTTCTCTAGCTAGCAGCTGTAGTAGATTCTTAATCTCTCAAAGGACTCAGGAGCTGACTAATTTGACACTGCATTGGCACTTAGCACTTGAATGGCTTGCAAATAACCACATCACACAAAGGTATAATTCAATTTGGATTGACCGGACTGATACGTAAACAGGAAATATTTTCTGACATGTAGACCTCTGTGCTACTGTCTGCCAAACAATGAAACACTGCAAGGACTATGCAGAAGGGCAACTTCTGCCAAGAAAAATCATCCTGTACAAATCAGGCCCTCATTTTCAAATGATGGTTCGTAACTAAGAGGAAGGGAGTTTTGGCTTTTAAGCTAGGAACTTGCCAGAACTGAGGACAGCTGTTTTGTGTGTGTATATGACTGCATTAGTCTTTGTGCAAGCTCAACTTACATGAGGTCTTGGTAGCCTTTTATAGATCCCTGAGAATTGCTGTGGTTGTGAGAATGACAATTGTATCTCTTGTCCTCGAAATCTGCTGCAAAACCTATTTTCTTTTCACTTAATCCATGTGATGAGACTTAAAAAAGGCTAGTAAGGGAAATGGAGTGGGAAGGAGGCCAGATCCAGAATGCCCAGAACACAAGTATTTCACCATGTTTAACAATATTTAGGACCAAATGGCTACATTTAGTGTGTTCACACCTGCACAAGAAGATGGAGTACCCCAATGTCTTGACTAGGATACTCCTTTGGGATGAACATGATCCAGGGGGTAAACACAAAGATACGTAAGATGGCCAGGACTAGTGGTAGGGCGTGGGCAGTAAAAACAACCCACAGCTAGCAGGTTCTCCAGTTACCAGCCCAACCCATGAAACTGCTGAAGTTGTTCATTTTCTCACTGAAAGTCTTGTTTACCAGCCCTTTCTCTCATGAGAGCAGGAAGATAGGAGACAGGGAATGCTCTACTGCCTTGTCTTTTGCAAAGATCAGTCCATCCTCCTTGTGTCTCTTTGTTCAAGATAGTTAGCATGGAGGGTGGAGCAGAACTTGTCACAGCTCTGAAATCCCACGTTTTCAGGAGACCCAAATACTGTGAAACTTTTTGTTTTGATGAAGGATGAGCATTTCCAGGCTTTCCAGCAGAAAGACACGGATCTTGGAATCCTGATACTGAGTGGCAGATTAATAACAGACAAGGCAGGTTGCTACTGGAGGTGCTGCCTGTGGTGAATTTTCATCGAAATGAAGACATTTTAGCAAAACACGTCAGTTTCATCGAATCAGCATTTTCCGACAAAAGCTCTCGCATAGGCTTATAAGGCATTCTAGTAAGGGGTGAGGTTTGGATTTCACCGCTTTAGACAAGGTATTTGATCATATTTGTGTTGGCCAGAAAATTAATCTTTGGCTTAAATGGCAATGTGCAAGTCTGCATTAGAATTGTTCTATCTTTACCACAGCAGAATTCTACACATCTCACTTGAGACAGGGTTTTCTTCTGATTTGCACTGTCGCAGTGCCCACCACTACAACCCGGATTGTCAAAGGGACTGACTACACCATCAGAAGAAACCTTTTCTGTCTCAGAGTTTACAACCAAATTAGGCATCCTGGAACAGACACTTGCAGAAGCATTACACTTCAGAAAAATGCCTGCCTGTTTTTCACTGCAAGTACTTACAGAAAACTAATGGATGTTTATTGCTTAGCCTGGTCAGATTTTTGCTATGGCCAGAGGGAAGATAGAGAATACTGAACAGTGATGGTGGTCCCCCATCACTGAGGGACCACCCTCAAATGTTATGTAGATTCATCTGCAGACCCCTGTGACTTAACCCCACCTGTTGCTGTTGTCAGCTAATCTTGATTCCTGATGTTTTGTACATAGCTTCATGCCTTGAGCTCCACTATTTTAACTACAGCTTTGGACTATTTATGTCCCTGCCATGATATTGTGCTAATTGGCAACCAGTCTCTTTTGACACACCCACCTAAAAAAATAAGTTCCGTTAGCTTATTTCCACGTCTTGGATTTACGGTCCAGTCTGTTTGCCTTGGCAGGCAGGCTGGGTGTTGATAACCCAGCCCCATGCTGCTGATGTTAGGATGCAGAGTGGCTGAGCAGTGAGAAAAAGTTTATTCATGCATCATGAAAAGAAGGCTGCTCCTACATGATTTAAGTTAAGCACTCAAATCCATTTTCACAAAGTGGGTCTACTAGTTCAAATCTAAATTGATTGAGGGAGATCTTTTGCTTTTCATTTATGGAAACTAATTAGCACCATGTGAATTGGTTGGGCTGCAATGCCAGCAGGAGCAAGGCAGGCTTACCCCACAGGCATGTTAGACAGGCCCTGCTGTCATCCTCCTCCTCTGGGCTTGGACTTTCTTTGAATTGAAGAAAGTCAGTCATGCCAACATGTGTATTATTTTCACAGGGAAAACAAAGTAAGGCCAAACATCCCTTACTTCACTTGTGATCTGAATAGGATTTGATTATATGCTTAGTAGGATCTGGACCATTCTGAGCAAACATGGGCTGAGGCTGCTTTTGCCTTCACAGACACAGTTTTTCTCGTAAGTGTCGCTTTGGGTTTGTTAAAATGGTGAAACTCTGAAACATTTAGTATGTGTTTCCATTAGTGTATGCTTTCCCCTAAATAGGGTTATGATTGCCATTTCCAGAGCTGTGTTCAGTCATGCTGCACAGTAATAAATATCTGTATCTTGGCCTTACCCAGCCAAGAAAATGGCAGTTATGAAAAATCATTGTCTACAGTTTCAAAAAGCTATGAAGTCTAAAAATGTAAAATCATTTAAGTCAGTGTGCACAGGCTGCAAGCTCTCTCAGGATCTTAGGATTTATGTGCAATGGTGCGTAAGATCTCTAAATGTTTGTTAAGCTTTTTTATACCTTATTTGTCATGCTAGACATTTATTATAATCACATGTGAGGGTTTTTTACATCATGAAAAAAAATGCCATCCATACATAATATCCATAAAATACTAACTCTCTAATCATGGAGCCCTGATGCAAGCAAAACTTCATTGAAGTTTTGTTTTCTTTCTTTCTTATTTGCCAAGAAAGTGAAATAGAGACGACAAAGTATGGAAAATAACTATTTTGAGGGGTTTTTTTCCAGAACTTTCCATGAATCATCATCTGCAATTGGAAAAAAGATTCTGCTAAAAATATTTTGCACTCTTCTTTCTTTCTTTTCCATGCCAGTTGACTTTAAGGAGCTATTTGCTAGAGCAAGGAATCAGGGATAAGTTGGGATTTCTATAAGCACAATAAGGAAATGGCCCACTTAAGTCCCTCGGGGGATAGGGGAAAACCTGAAAGGAGTTTATTTAATCCACAAACAGAAAGACACGCAGCTGTTTTATAAACAAAGCTCTTCCATTTTTGCTGCTTTTTGTCTCTTGTTCAATTACCGTTACTCTTGTTTCCCAGGTACAAGGGTCTTTCTCTTTTACTTTGGTTTTAGGTCACACAGCTGTACGTGTAACGTGCAGCTGGAGGGATCTCCCCCTTCTAGCCGTTACAGACTTGCTTTCCGCTAATCTTTCCTACTTCGGTGTGAGTACTGCAGGAAGCATAGTACTACATAAAGCCCAGGTGACACTCTTGCTTTAATCAAACCCAGTGTGAGCACAGGGGTTTTTCTTGTCAGTTTGTGATTTATTTTTTTTTTTTAAACAAGAATTTGTTGATGTCATCCTAATCTCAGCTAACCTTGCCTCATACATCTGCATTCTGGTAACCTTAGTGGGTTAGAGGTTGATTTTGACACCCAGAGACCATAAGCCAGAAGGTTATGTGGGTAGTAAAAAAATGAGGTAATCTGTGGGATGCTGCAGTGGGAACCCACTTATATTACTTACTTCACAAAATACATGGGACAGGCAACTTGATCTAGCTGCCTCTCTGACAGACCATAGCAAGGTAATTATTTAGCCAACAAAAAGGCAGGGAGGACAAACTTTGTAAACGTTAGTGTTTCTGCAAAAGGGAAATGAACAAACTGATCTTTTAAGTCCCTTTCCATGATTCAAACTCAACCTTCAGCACTCACTGGTACAGTAACAGCAGCAGAAGGGGACAAATTCTGTTGTCTTCCCCAAAACAAAATACCTGAGGCCTATAATACACTTTGTGGCTTGAGGAAGTCCTGCGAGGTTTTGGCCTGCCTTAATGTTTTCCATGTACTAAGGATAAATCATCTCCATCAAAATGAAGAGAAGAGAAAAGGTGGAAAAAAGATAGGGGGGAAAAGACAAGAGCCCTGAGAAGCAAGAGACCTCAGAGTGCTTCTCTTCAAGCAGTTGAACAGTCTCAGCGAAGCTATTGGAGAAACTCAAGTTCTTCATGCAAAACAAGTGTTTAAGTCTCTATAGAGTCACGGCAATAATGCCCGTGTCTGATAACCTCGTACTGTATTTTATTTTGTTGCAATTCGAAAGACTTGCTTAAAAGCTGTTCACACCTCATGGAAATGTTTTTAAAACTGTTAACCCACTGCTGATACTTATCCCCTCCTGGAATCAGTGTCTTCTCTGACAACCTAGGGGCCCACTGTGGAAATAATTATGGTACTGCAAACACAGAATTATAAACATGGGAAAAGGACAAGGAAGAAAAAGTTTATGATCTCTTAAAGAAATGTAGATCATGGTGTCATGCAAATTACAATGCCTTCACGGAGGAAAAGAATTACAGAAAAATAAGGCAGAAGTAAGGACAAACAGATTCGATTGTATGTCTCAGAAAAAGCAACTCTTTCAAGATGTTCTATATGTGAAAAGTTTTGTACTGGAAAACAGATTTTTGTTCCTATCTGTAACTTTCCCTGTAAAATACAAAACTGATATTTGGAGAAGACTCTATAACAACACTTCGCAGGCCAGTGGTTTGAAAAATTGTCTGTCTCAAAACTATCCTAGAAAAAGCCATCATCCCTTGCCTTGCTTTGCATTTTGATGTACTCCTTGGAAAGACATGTTAGCTCTAAACATACGAACATTGCATCAGCAAGACAACATCAAGACAAAATGCCCTCGGCCACAACAACTGAAGATTCAGAAAGATTCACTAAGACTCAGGATTTCAAAATCACAAGTAGACATTTTTTTGTTGTTGAAGATCTTTTCAGAAAGAAGCTAGATATCGGTATCTAGCTATAAATATCAATAAACTACTAAACAATAAAAATCAGAAACTCAGAAATTCCCATCCTCCCCTCTTCAAGCTCTGCTTTTGGTCCTTTTATTTGATAGTTCTGTGAGGATGTGGGTGGGCTCAGCTCTGCAGCCCATCACACTGAGCCAGGCCATGACGGGACCTGGAGCTTCCCACAGGAGGCTTGGGAGTGGTGGAGAGGCTGCCCCAAGGGATGCTCTGGCACCAGGTCTGCTCAGCCCCCCTCCCCCTCCAAGAGAAGGTACTTGTGAACAAAATTTGTAAAGCCCAGGGCAAAAAGGTGAAATAACCCCCCCCTCTAGCTATGCATGCAATTTCCAAATGCATCGAAAGAGAAGTCAAATTAAAAGAAAGCTCTTCAGTCTTATCTTGGAGGGATACTTGTGGCAGGAGAAAAAGCAGCCTCCTATTTATATCAAGTTGATCCATGTGCAGTCTTAGCAGCATGCTCTGTCTCTCCCCTTTCATACAAACAAAGAATAATTTGTGCAAAATTAATTCAAAGCTATACTAGACCTTCTCCCTCCTGATGATCAAAGTGAGGAAAAGTAGTGGAAAGGATTGAAATGCGGGGGGTTTTTTGTTACCTGTTACATCAGCAGTGGGGATGAAGCAGAGCACCACGAGGATCCCCAGGAGCATGGTGCTAATGGTGGGCCCGATGCCTTGTCCCCACCCCCTGCAGGCACTGCCACGTCTCCCAGGGCCCTATGCCACCAGCCTTCCTTCCCCGTGGGGCCAGGCTGCACCCTCTGTTGCTCACACAACTTCCCTCCTCCTCCCTCCGCAGCACATGATGCACAGCCAAGTGAAACCACTATAATGGCAACGCTTGAACAGGAAGTTAAATTGTTTGCTGACTTTAGCCTTAGGAAGTTGCCTCTGCAAAGCTCAGAAATGCCTAAAAGGTAGTGGAAGCTCACCTTTCAAAGTGGGGACTCTTGTCCCTGTATTGCAAGATGTGTGATTGTGTTTGGGGCTCTGCAAGGTTGCTCCTACCAGGGGGAAATGGACTTCCCTAGACGTGCAGCACTGTTTCTCTGCCAAGAGTAGACACAGACGTATGCTGTTGTCATCATCATGGTAGAAGCAAACAGCAGCTTCCAAGTTCCTGGTGGCCAAACTTGATCCCCCAGGAAGTTGTGCGCTCAGGAAGCACTATCTCTCCTCACTCCTAGGAGCAGAAATGTTAAAGATTTTCACCAGACTGTGGGTACCTCTAGGTTTGCTTTATTAATCAACTCGGAGTTGGGCCATCACCTCAGTGAGTGGCAAGTGACTAACAAAATACATCTCCTATATATATGATTACACACAACATTACATAACAGATATTGCTACTTGAAAAGTTCTTAATGTTTCTTTAAAGACTCCCAGTTCTTCATTCTTCAGTACTTTCAAAAGTTCATTAATTTTCCCGAGTCCCAGCTGGTTCTCATTGTTCCGTTTCAGTTCCTCTTCTGAAGTTGTAGCTTATGTATAAACAATCTCCATCAAAGTCCTCCTGTAGACTTCTCAGAAAACTCAAGATGTTACATTAACTTATGCTTACTCTATGTCTCTTCTTAATATCTAACCTTTTATAAATTGCTTACTGTGGATTAATCACATTCTACATTCACTATTCTGTTGATTCAGCTTGACTGGGTTTTAGACCAGCCTTGGTCAGGAGTGTACAGAGGATAAATGAGCAGCACTTACATGTCTCAAAATACTTTTTTAAGCACCTGCATTCTATTAATCAACCTTATACAATTACATCTATTCTTTAACCATTCTATGATTATTCCCAAAATATATTAGAAGTCTAACAAGGCCTAGGTTACTTAGATCACTTGAAAGCTTATTCCTTTTACAAGAAACCTTCCTTGCTTGGCTTGCAGGCTTGCTTCTGTCTGCCTTCCCAGCCCCTGGGAATGCTGACATATTTTGGCAGTAGATGATCTAGGTTTGTTCATTTTCTTTTTTCTCCATCTGCTTGCCGCCTAAATGCAGACCAAACAGTAGAAGAAATAGTGATCTAATACACCTTCCCTTTTCAAAAAAAAATCCCAAGTTACAAATGAGCATAACTGTAATCCAATTGACATCTAAATAAAGGTAGCGTGCAGCAAGCACACTTCTCAATCAGTGCTCTCACTAGAGGTCTTCTTATTTGAAGTTTTTCTCTTCAACTCACCCAGTAAATGCTCACTCTTCTTTGCCCTGCAAGCTCAATGTCATCTCTCCCCTTGAAACAGCTGGATTGTAAGAGCCAGTTAATGGCATTTATAACTGTGAGGAACTCTGGCTATTAACTATTTACTTTTGTCCACCAAAGTAGAAATATTTAACTGTATCAATGCCTGTCATTATCTGTGATTTATTTGAGAGAAAAGAGGAGGTGTTTAGTGGGAAGACTTTCAAGAAAATTGGGCTGTTGTAGAAAAGGATGAAGAGCCATGAACTGTTCTTTTTTTTCCCTTAGTATCTGAGGTCTTTAGGCCATGTTTTATCAGAAATTATGTATGCAATCTAAGAACAGCCTTTAGCTAGTATATCCATTTGCAGTCTAGGAATTTTAACAGTATTCTTTTGTTTTGTAATCGGTGTAAATTGTCTGCAATACTGAAAGTTTTGGAATTTCCTTGTACTTAAAAAATAAAAAAGAGTTAAAAAAAAAGTCATTTTCTTTCCTTCTTGACCCACTTTTGTGGTTTCTAGATAAATACCCTGAAACCTTTTTTGAGTCATATGAGTCTACCTGCAGTTATCAATGAAATAGTCTCAGTTTAACTTGAGGTGATAATGCCCCAACAAAGTCACAAAATTCGGTATTGCTGAACTGCCCTGTCTTGGAAATGAAAACCACTGTTGTCACATCTTCTGGCTCAGGTAACTGAACCTACACAAAGTTTATCAAGCCTGCTGCATCATTCTGCATCCTGGCTGTCAGATCCTTTCTGTATTTGGGGTATGAACTGCAAATGCATAGAGAGTACATTCTCCCCACATCACAGAATTAGCAGGGTATATTGCAGAGAGAGTGCTACTGCTGTTCATTTCACTGGCAGATGTTGGCAAAGGGGCACTGTTCAGAGGGAAAACTGATTGTGGAAACAGTTGTGTAGGAAGAGACTCTGCTCTAGGAATACCACTAACAAAACCCAAGAGAGAACAGTGTGCACTCTCTTCAGTGTGGCTGTGGACCCATTTATTCCTTTCCATCCCTTATCGCTCCTCATATCCCATGGTGAGGACAGGCCAAGGCACTGACTGCAAACAGGGTCTGGACTGGTGGAATAGAGGAGAGGGAAGAGGGGCCACTGAGAAATTATCCATTGTGGCCCTAGAGACCAAGCTGTGACGCATCATTTCTCTCTGTGCTGATGAACAGTGGTACTGCTATTGCTCTTTCCAGAGCCTCTGGTCCTTCTGTCATGATTTTAGCTTTGCCTAATGGTTTCCTCTTTGATCCCTGGAGTAAGGAAGGGCATTTTTATTTTTTTTCACCCCATAAATAGCTCTTGGCTCATCTGCACTTCTTGGTTTTCTAGGATTTTAAAAGGACACAAATCATCATTGTGTTCCCAAGGGTATGGCTCCTTTCCTTCTCCAAACTGCAGCTCTTGCTCTAATTTAAACAGTTCATTTCCGATCACTTAGATACTTGACTTTTTCACTTCACGTGTATGATCTTTTTCTGTTGCCAAAGTTATAAGGGTAGGGGAAGAAGATATTACAGCTTTCAGCAAGCCGTCTTGCACTTAGGACAAATAACATAAAAGTTTATCTAGGAAAAAAACCCTGAAAACATCCCCCAATATGCCCTCACTCTTAATTTTTCATTATTCTCCCACCTCTCTAAGTATCTCTTCTTCTACACCCTGAGCATTACCCGGGGGTGTTCTGCAGTAACATTAATTCAGGCACCATTCGCTCCTATTCTTACCCCATTTTCCATTCAGATTTCAGTCTGTTGAGTCTGTCTGTACGCTGGCAGACAGGCTCTGCTTGCTGTCACAGTGATGGAAATCCAGACTAACATTATAATTTCAGTGGAGCTAGAGCTGTGAGAGCACTGAAAGAGCTAAAGCTGCAATTTGGCCACGTTTGGGAAAAAGAAGGCTTCCATCCCATCACAAAATGGCTGAAATTGCAGTCCAAGAGAAGTAAATGAGAGGTTTATTAAATGGGTTTTCAGGGTACACAAGAATCTAGGCTGTGGGGTTGGCTTTTTACTCATCACGGTATGTAAATAGAATAACAGCCCAAGTATTTGATCATAGCTTTTCATGCTTACTGTTAGAAAACAAAGCACTGCCCGGAGCTATGACCTGCGTTTTAGAGAAATGCTGATATGATCTAGTATGGTTTCTCAGAGGACTATCTGGATAGCTTTAAAAGAGTCCCAAAAAATCCCAAGCAGGCTGCCAGTTTGCCTTTGTGTTAAAGAATGAGGAAGCAATGCCCCACATATCCTGAGCCAAGTGTTCAGCTGTTAAAGTCAAGGAAGAGATTCCAAACTTGTTATGATGAAGTAAGTGGATAGTTTAGAAGCTAATTTTAAAGTAAAAGAAGTTTCCCTTCAGTCACTGGAAGTTGTATAGTGACATAATTGTTCCCAGCACATACTCCTGTTCTCAGGCAAATAAAAATGTACCTGCATACTGGAAGAGTAATTGCAACAAAATACTATCATTCACTTATTCCTGAGGACTGCAGTCTAATGGGAGAACAGTAGGTCACTAAAATTCCCATTTAAGTACTATAGACAATTAACTTGTCTGTAGTGAGTCTATAGTCCCTTGCCTATTGTCCTTGCACTATCCTGCAACTCCATACAAATTTTATATTTAACAGTTGTCTGAGAGGATCTTCCTCTTTCTTCCCCACCATGAAGAATCATAACACAGACCTTGAGCGAGTAGTCTAGGTAGGCTTTATTCTGCTTGTTCTGCATGTTTGTATGTTGTCAACTGCTAGAGTAAATGCTTTCTTTCCTACAACTGCAAATCTTAAAACGTCTTTATTCTTCCATTGCTGCTGCAAGTAATGATTTGTTATGAATAGTGCTATGCATACTTGGTACAGATGGAAGGTTGATTCTTTTGCATCTTTATTACAAGGACAATGTGCTTTAACTAGCTGCTGTAGAGATGCAGAAGCGGGGTGACAGAAAGAGTTTAACAAATAGTCATGTTATTTCTAACTAGGGAGGCAATGAATTATCTATGTTATTCAACCCCTACTGTGTCCAGTAAACTAACCCTAAGGAGTTATGTTGTATTTGTCATCTGAAGCACTTCATGAAGTTACTTTCACATTACAGATGGGGACTGGAATCACAGGATGGTGAAGAGACATGCCCGAGCACATACCTCACATTAGTGGTAGAGCTAGGAACGTCTACAAGAGCCCTATGTTCTCTAGCTTCTAAGGTCTGTTCGGCTTTCTGACCGTCTCTGTTCTATGCTGTCATTTCCCTTGCACACCCATGAATTTTCACTGTGTAGTGAGTCTTTTCACACCCTTCCTTCTGTGTATCCAGATGCCTTCATGCCACAAGTACAACCATCACACTTAGAAGGGAAAATCAATATACTCCTTCAGAGGGAATTTTAAGTTGGTTTTTTGTACCTTAAAATGTTACAACTGATGTCTGGTACGTAGGAACCTTCCAGGGCCAGAGCTTAATATGACATGTCATAGTGGAAAGGGAGCTTTCTTTTTTGGAAAGATGTGAAATTTTGTTTCCAGCCCTCAAGATAGCAGCCCATAAATGTGTCACTAATATAGGACGAAGCGCCACCATCAAACACGTATAAATTTGAGAGACAGCTTGAGGGAAGCCTTCTGTATTTGGGGAAAGAAACATTTCCCTGACAGGCTGATTATTTTTAATGCCAATAGCTGGAAGCTGTTCATTAGTGTTTGTTGGGAAAGGGGCAGGAGTTCACACATGTACATTTCTGGCTCTTTTCAAGTTAAAAATCTCATCCAAGTTTCAAAGTTGTAACCATTTCTTCTGGCTGTACCTGTTCCTGGTTTGGACTGTTAGAACAAGTCTCAAAGGAGGTGGATTAATGGGTAGAGAGGGAATGTCTCAAAGCTGCATGATTAACTCCATCTATCACCTGCCTGTATTATGATATATGGCTGCTGTTTCATTAGACGTCACATGTTTAGCTAGGAACACCTGAAATAAAGCCCACAGGTGACTACATATATGCTAAATGTTCTGTGATAAAAGAGTTTTCAGATTAAGGTTAGAGGGTGAATAATTTCTGTTAACTGCACTGCCTGCTCCTTGTTTCCCTTGGGTAGAAAAGGTGAGAATCCCTGCATATTGCCTTTGAAGCTGACAAAATTGTTCCAGTTTACTTCAGCTGAGGACCTGATGTTTGGGACTGGTAGAGCAAAGACACCCTGAAAAAATAATTTTTAGCTGTTCTCAGCCTCTGATTTAGAGCTGCTGCCAGGCAGCTGGAGGGAGCTGGGCTAGATCTTCCATTTCTGCAGTGAATGACAGGCCAGTGATCTTCTGTCCTTCCTAAGGAGAGGGGTATGGGAAAAGTTGGAAAATAGGCAGTAAAGACATGAAGGATATGGCAACAAAGCAGTGGTGACCTGTATAACAGGCAGTTCAGAATGCCTTATTTTTTAAGAGGGAGAGAATTTCTTTCTTTCTCCTTTATCCTGCTGAAAACAAAAGTTATGAATGAGCACTGCAGGAATATTACAAGGAATTTTAAATAAGAGAAAGCATCTTCCAAATAACTTAAGGCCTAGAAATCTTGAGCAGACAAATTCAGACTTCAGCTTTGTGCAAAAAGACAGCTTCCAGAGCTGGCTGTCTACAGCTTGTCCAGAGAAGTTATATAGATCCCTAAATATCAGTAACAAGATCTCTGTCTGCTAGGGCTGTGTTTTCTTATCTGAGGGCAAGGTGGAGTGTCATGGGTCCCACAAAGTCTCAAGGTCTGTAGAGGGCTGCTGAGGGAAGAAAGCTTTCTGGGGCTGTGCTGAACAGCAGTCTCATAGAGCAGAGTCCAAGGCTGGGAGGTACACATCCAATATGATCTGCCTGGAGTTGGCTGGTCTGCCAACTGTGCCAGCATTTCCTTTTGGAGATAAATAATTGACCAAAATTAGTGCTGCCAAAAGCAGCACGTGAACAGTATGGGTAATCAGGAAACCAGAGCCCTGGGGTGAAATAAGAATGAAATCAAACTGGCAGTATAGACACTTGAGTCACTTGGCAAACGTTACCCGTAATAAGGGAATGCTGTAGCTGGGGTTTCCGGGGAATTGTCTGCATTGCCTTTATTTGTAGAGAACAATCTACGCAGCCTCTATTTACAGGTAAAGCCTTAGCTAGAGAAAACACTTCCACCTCCACTGGGTTCAGCAGAACCAGGACAGCCCAGGCTCAGCTCAGAATATTAGGTTTTAAGGCTGTCATGATCAGGTGCATTTTTAAAAGCTTTAACTCTTTCACTCCTCGTTGTGCTAATTTTTGCCTCACCCAAATGCTACATTTTATGAAGATGGTAGTAATGCTATCAGCATGGTACATGTATGGTGAAGCACCATCAATTTACAGTTCTTCCCATTTACACAAACTTGGAAGGAAGCATCACTCATGTTTATGAACAATTGAAACCAGAATAGAGCACTCCGTACAATGGCAGCCCCTTTGAGGAAGTGTTGGAGGGGCTGCCCAGTGACCTTGCTCGTACAATGAAATATATTCTTTGAGATTACTTCATTCTGAGTAGGCCTCACAGGAAATAATTATTTTGGTAGACACTAACACACTCTTGTAGGATAAGCATTTCCAAATTACTCCTTTCCCTGAAGACAGTGGCTTCTTTACGCCTAGGCAAACCTAGCTTATGTCCAAATTCAACAACTTTCTGCCTGAGAAGTGCCCTATTCTTAGATTGTGGTGTTGCCAACACCAGCCCACAGAGTTGTTTTCTGCCAAAATATTATGAGAAACAGGCTTTTCATTGTATTTCTGCCACTTCAAAAAAAGTACTGAGTCATAGCACACTGGAAATATTTGTGCTGGGCTGCATATGAAAACATCATAAATATATTAGGAAGAGTTTTAAATATTTCCACACAGGAACTAGGGACCAAAATTCCTGATTCTTAACTGTGAAAAGTGCCTAAAGCAGGAGGAAGCCCTTTTCAAATCACAGTAGGAAGCATCTGCTTACTCATTTGGATATGCATGTGAATTGTGACAAGTACTTATTAATTTTATAATGGATTTTTCTTAGAAAAGAAATCCTGCTTTTATTCAACATGTCAGCATTCCTTTAAACTATTCCTTTAAATGGGAAATTAAAATAACCATTTTGCTGTTTACAAAGACCTTGGTGGGTTCAGTGGATAGGAATCCTTGCTGGTTTAAAGAAGAGAATAAAAAAATCATCTGGTGGTTTATTAGATGTCACATCCATACAAGAAGCAGAAAAAATTTCCATGCTATATTTCAGAGGTGTCCGCTCTGTCTACTGGTACAAGCCGTAAAGTCCATTAGGGAGCCACCTGGGTGCTGAATGTTTAGGTGTCTCCCCTAACATATCTTCAGACATGGAGCCAACAAGTATTGGTACCCCAGATATGCCAATGGCATGTAATAGCACAGGCTTATCCCTCATCACACGAACCAACAGGCATTTTGCTGTCCTTTTGTTTGCGTATCACATGGCTGACCTGCATGACCACTGCTGAAGGGCTCATGGGAGACAGCAGACTGCAGATTGAGTGTATTGTTCTTACAGGCTAAACCTGGCCCTTAAACCAGAGATTATACCCAAACTGACTGATAACGAAACACCATGTGCTAGAACTACCTAGGAAACTTGTATCTGAGCCAGCAGGCAACTGTTAGGATTAGAAAGCCAGGTATACGGGCTTCCACTTTACATTGCTGCTGTCTAATATACATATGGATTCCTATCTAATAAAACCAGAATAATCTCATCTTTTCCTATAGACAAAGTTTGACCCAAAGAGGTCCTGCTACATATTGCTTATTGCGGGTGTCTGGGTAATCTTTCAGATGATATTAAAGTACAATCAAATTTTAATATCTCACTAAGCTTTAGAGGTTATTAAAAACAATGTAAAAACTCTGGTTTTGATGATTTCAGGACAGTCTGAGAGTTTATAAAAATTAAAGTACATTTTTGTAGCCAAGTCTGCTAAGGTTTTATGATAAATTCGGAGTTCATGATTGAATTTCGGAGCTTTTACTTTTATGCCTCAGAAACATGAAGTTTTCTGGTGTCATTTTTCCTTGGCTTCAGTAGATTATTCTTGATGACTCCATTAGCCCTCATTCTACATCTTAAGGTACTTGCACACACTTGTTGTTAAGAAATATTCTCACAAGTCTCCCAAGTGTCCATGTGGCATATCAAAAAGTTAATTCAATCCTCCTTTCATAATTGGAAGTAATTTTGTAAATGTTTTTTACAAAACAAATTATTCTATATAACATTTTGCCTGTTCAGTCAAATTTCCCTTAGTTAATATTAGTCAGATTTCCATTATTAGTTGCATGTGGGTTTTGTATTATATGTAATATCCTTGGAGGTTTTCACAAAGCAGCCCTGTAGGATAAAAGACAACTTAGGAAGCAGCAGAGCTTTTGGAACTAGAAGGAAGTGATTCGTGACTATTCACATGATTAGATCTCACTCCTGGTTTCCAGGGGTTGTGTTTATTTAAGGTGTTAGTTTAACAGTTTATTTGTGAGCCCTAAACATTTTGTAAACAATTTTTAACACAGATTAATATTAGTCTTGAAGATCATCATACAGGGGCATTATTATCTCTTCAGTAACTGATACACTTCCATCATTATTCTCCTATTTTAAAAGTTTTAGTTTCTCTGTCAGAAATGATGACATGTGAATTAGGCAACCAGCCACATACCCTTGGGGGTAAAAAATAAATTTGATAATTTCAAAGACATTGGTCTGCAAACAACTCATCAATTGAAATGTATTTGTATAATCTGTTTGGTGAATATTTACAATTAATCCTACAAACATAGAAGTCAGGATGATGTGACGGTCAAGTTATAAGTAGGAAAAAATGGACTAAATTAAACAAATCACTTTTATTACTATAAACAATTCATTCAGCTCTGGGTCTGGGAAAATTGCATTGCACTAATAAACCCAGTAAAAATAGATTCCTCTCTTTCTGAATGCCTAGAGGGGATTAACAGTGTGAGGGCAGTAAACCTGTATAAAGAAGGTAAATATCTTTGATTATATCAGGAAAACTATTTGAAAAAGCACAATCTCTAGTAGTACTGCAATGATGGGAAGGAGAAGGAGTGCTTAGCTCTTTACTTGACCTGTGTTGGAGGAAAAGTGCACCCTTCCTTTCCAGTCTTTCCACTTGACTGTTTTGTAAAGAGGTTTAACTGACATCATCAGTTTGATATTTCAACATCTGCTCTTGGCTCTTCCTTTCATCCCTGGGGATAGGTTATGCTAGTTTTCATTTCATTAAAATAATGTGTTGAATCAAAGCTAGTATCAGAGCACTAGAGCCAACATCAGTTCTGGACAGGCAGAAGCCTAAAAGGTGTGGAGGGCAAGAGACAGCACAGGACCCCTTCAATTCTTGCTGCAGCCTGGCTGTAAACACTGGCAGGAAGTGAGAAGAGCACACACCGTACATAAGTCAGGCATGAACAGGCAGTCTAAGGTGGAGAATATTGTTCAGCTGTCATCAACTGAAGCAGTAAAGTATTGTTTTAAGTTTAAGACAGCAGTATAGATTTCAAAGCAGAAGGAACAAGTCCACAGTCAAGACCCAGGTTTCTCCCATGCTAGGAATGCCTGTTAGTTATTGTCCCATCCCCTGAAGGAGAGCAGTGATCATGGGCTAAGCAGCTAGGAGAGAGCAAACCATCTGGGGCCCAGGTGTGGCGGTTGGGTATGTGTGAGTTCCAGAAAACCCAACTCATACTCACCTCTTCCAAACAGCACCAGCCTCTGTTCATCTGCACAACAGGGAAACCTCTTCTGCTGCTGACTAGCATTTTAGCTCATTGCATCTTGCTGAGAATAGCATTTAACTCTTGTGGATCTAGGAAGTCACAGGCTCTCATACCAAAATCCATAGCTCCACAGAGCACCCTACTATCTGCCTGCACTGAGAGTACTCCTTTGTCCATCCTTTCATGTACAGTGGGGACAGTGTCTTCCAGAGCCCATTTTGACCTGACAGCAAAGTCATCCCATTTATATTTCCTTGCCCAGAAACATTCCAGTTTGTCTGAACATGAATATATTCCCGTACAAAACACTGCATGACATTTGCTGCTTTTTAAAAAAGGTCAGCATTTGGACACAGTTTGGCCAGAGTGAAATCCTGGCCCCAGAAAAATCAATGGGAGTTTTGCCATGGATTTCATTGGGCCAGGATTTCATACCAGCTCATTGTTTGACCTATTGATTTATGTTCAGCTGGTAAGCCTGGACTGTAAACCATGTAAGAAGACTGTCTCCCCACATTTTGGTTTCTGCTATATTCCATCCTGGTCAGAAATGTTATAAAGCTGTTTTGTTTGTTTTTTTTTTCCTTGGAATAACTAGCTAACCCTGCCTCTAGTTCTGGACAGAACATGAAAGCAAGGCAAGAGATGTACGTGTTCTTCAGTTAACATAAAGCTGCAAATTTTACCTTTAAGTCTACGCTCCCTAATGTTTGCAAGTGCTCAGGTTTTGTGCAAGACGTAAGCTATGACTGTGGTATGCTTATGTGGTTACATCACATATTAGGAAGTGATGCTGGAAGGATGTAGATTAACTTGTTGATTTGTTATTTCGTTTGTGGTTGTTCCATCAGCATCACTGTTGTTCAAGTAAGACAGACAGGGGCCAAATTTTGATGACTTCCAGGCATATCATCTCACATGTCGTAGGTGTAGGAACGAGCTGAAAGGCTTGAGATCAGTTTCTAATCCAAACGGTTCAGAACTTGAAAAATATGCTAAGTTTGGCTCTTGAAACCGTAAGGCCTAAAGCCTTTTAAGTGTGCCCTCTCACCACAGAGCACACGCACAAGTCTTCTCTAGTTTGTCGTCTAAATTTTCAAAGCCGTCTTTGCTATTAGGTAGCAGATGTGTTCAAATGGAATACAATTTCAGAAAGATATGGTTGTGCTACACTGTGGGCAGTTGGCATTGGAGATTTATACCTGGGTAAATGCACTTTAACAGGTGTAGCTAAAAACCCATGGAGACAGTGTTATGTTTCCCAGCAAGACCAAATATGTCTGGGAGTGACATAATCAGCTGTCTCTGTAGCATTTGTGAAAACCATGATGATATGAGACTGTTTTCTCCTGATGAGGACTAGAAGCACAAGAGACTTCAGCAGCTGGAGATGCTGCCAGTTTTTGAAAACTTTCACAAAACACTCTGTGCACCTTGCATCAGATGCCACGCACAGATAAGAAAGCTTGAGAGGCATCCGCACTGTAAAGCAGTCTGGCAGAAAACGTCTCTACAGTAATGCTGAAGAAACAGGAGGCCTAGAGCTCTTCTTGCGTTAAAATGTTGACCTTGTGATCAAATTAATAAAAACACAGTTAAAGTCTTATTTTCAGAGGATCTAAGTGCTTCCAGCTTCCATGGCCTTCCTGTGGAAATGGAAGGAGAAGGAAGGCAGCAAAATAGACCTCTATATATACTCTAGTATCTAGAATGTAGAAGGCATATTTAAAAATGTCTGGAGATTTGGTTGGGAAGATGCTGCTCTGGGCAGATGTAAGGAAAGGCTGCTAAGAAAGGGAAGATAGGTATTAAGAAACTAGAGGATTAGCAAGGATGAGTATACAAGCATGACAATAGCATATAGGATTGAAACACAAAAGCAAGAGCACAAAATGAGGTAACGTGAGCAAATTCCCTAAAGGGTAACAAGAAACACTTCTGCAGGCACCCTCAGAGTAAAACAAATCCCAGGTAAATGGCTAACTGCTGAACAGAAAGGAGAAACGTTACTGAGAAAGCCGTGTGCTGTTTTTGTCTCAGGGGCTTCAGGAGCCAGCTGCAGGCCAGTAACCAACACAACTGACACCGCAGCAAAGCAGTATGATCTGCACCCACGATAAGGAGAGAATGGGTCAGAAAGGGCATAAAGAAGCCAATTATATTCAAATTAACTGGGCTTGATGAATTATAGCCCAGAATACTTGGACAATTACCTGATGTAATTTCAGAACCATTTGTGGTTCTCTCAAGAAAAGTGAGATATCAAAGAAGGGAAGAGGGCAAATGTAATACTTCTCTTTAAAAAGGGGAGAAAGAAGAGTCAGAGCATTATAGAGAGATCAGCTTATTTCAGTTTCTGCAAAAATACTGGAAAAATTGCTCAAGCCATTATTCATAAGTACCTAGAGGAAAAAAACCATGGCTTTCTGAAGAACAGAACGTGTCAAACCATCTAATTTAACCATTTGATGAGGTAATCCTTACCATGCTGACAGGCAGAAGCAGTAAATGCCATATATCTTTATTTTCATAAGACTTTTGCCAGGGCTTTATGTAAGCAAGGAGAGAAATATGGGCAGATGAAAAGTGGGTAACAAACTGATCGTAAACAAGGCTCAGTAGTTACAGAAAATTTGCTGTCAAAATAGAAAGATAAACCGAGCTCCTCAGGTCCGAGTTCCCCAGGAGTCTGGTCTGTTCATTGCTTTCATTAATAACTTGGATGATGAATAGAGTCTGTTTTTCAAGTCTCCATACAGCCCTGGGTCAGAGGTACATCAGGCATGTTGGGGGACAGGATTCAAACGGTAAAAACTAAACAAACTGCAGAACTGGTCTTACACAGAAACCGTAAAGTACAAGGTTCACTAGCCATGCAGGAGCAGTTTGCAGCACAAGTATGCAGTGAGGAACAACAGGGGAGATAGCAGCTCTGCAGAATTAAAAAAAAAAAAAGAGTAGCAAGTGGTGGCTGGGGCACTGTGTAGCCAAAAAGATGTGCCCAGGTGGAAGGAGCTGAGAGGAGTGCAGTAAGATCAGTCAGAAGTGTGGAAAGGATTGAAGAGTGCGTGTTCACTCAGAGAGGAGGGGACTGAGTGGAGAATAGCAGTTGTTGAACACACAAAAGGCTGCTGCAAAGAGGAAGGAAATCACGTCATCCATGTCTATCATAGGCAAGGTGAGTAGTGATGGGATCGCACTGCAGCAAGTGAGACTTCAGCATTAGGAAAAGCTATCTAAAGGCAAGAGTACCCAAGCAGAGCAGCAGACTGACCACAGGTTTCCATCCCTAGTGTTGGAGGCTTTTAACCGGTTAGACATCCATCTCGAGCAGTTTGGGTGGTGTACAAATCCTGCTTAGGATCATGATCCCCTCACGCCCCTTTTTCTATAGCCATTGGAAAGTGTATAACAGCGAGCAGACACGGCACTTGTAAAACTTTGTGAAACTTTGCTTAGCGAAGTCTCTTCGCCTTACTGTAAGATCATAAACGTAGGGAGAATATTTGCGCACAGCATCCTGCCACCAGTGGAACAAATGACCTGGTTTTCTTTGAAATACTTCACGTAAAAGGAGGTTCCTTGACTGGTAAAATTAACACAGTACACATCACACGCAGTTTTGAGCATCATAGCACTTGCTTACTGGCTTGTCAAACCCATGAAAGTTTTTAGTAAGGACTGCTCTCAGTTTTGGAATTTTTTATTCAAGAACAATCTAGTCAGGGAAGGAAGCCCTGCTAAAATATGCAGTCAGGTTGATGGTGGCCCTCCAGTGAAATTATACGGCTTTTTACCACCAAATCATGTGTTAATGTTCTCATGAGTTACTGTGGTATTCAGCAAGTTATTACGTATTTATTATAAATCAAATGGCAAGTGGCAGACATCAAAAGGGCAAGCTTACTAGCCAAACATTTCTTGTTCACAAACACTTAGGGCTCATGTATCTGGAAGTTTATTTTATGGGAAAAAGCTTTATTTGAAGATTTCCAATACTCCTGGGTTTCAGTTCCATAAAATCCAACAGCTGTTGTTTTGGTATTTTAGGTTATTCCTGCTTGCAGCCTCAGCTGAGACTGGGATGTATACATAATACTGCAAGAATGGGAGCACACAGATACAAGGCATCTGACACTCTGCCGCATTCAGCCAAGTCACCCAGGAGAGAAGGTTGGCCAATGGCCCCACCATCACTGTGATCACTGGGTGTCCCTTCTGAACAGCACTTCTTCCTGGAAAGGGAGGCACTACCTGAAGCAATATATGTCTTATTATGTGTAGTGCTTATTCAGAAAAAAAATGCCCATCCCAACCCAAGAGACTGACTTAAATTCTCACATAACCTGTGACAGGAAGCTTTTAGAATAGAAAGAAGAATAGTCTTGGGAAAGTTAGACAACCCCAGCTTTTTATGATTTAATGTTCTAGCAGGGTTCACTCTTCCTCTTTCTGCCCTCAGTGGCTTCCTAAATGAACTCCTAAATTTGGCCCAGACTGCAGATCATTATCGTCAGCTTGCAGCTCTGTGGTCCCTGCTTCTCTTGCAGCTGGTAATATCTTTCAGGAGAACCTGCCCTTCTCCAAGACCACAGGCATGGAAGCCTTCCAAGAGATTCCCTGGGAAGATTCCTGTGGTTGTGCGATCACACATGATACATAAGGGACTGCAGTTGTCATCTGCAATATAATATGCATCCTGCTCTTCTTTGTGGAATAGAGAGCACCTCTCTCTCTGGTGTCCTCCGTTCATCTGTTTTCTAATCCCTCCACCCTTTTGCGCTCTAATGGATTCCCCCCCCGTGGGACACTTTCTTTCCAGCTACTCCCCAGCCTCTCTCCTTTTCTGGGTATAGATCTTATTTGCCTCATACCTTTCCTCTAGGCTCTGCAGAGGCCCTTAGAAAAGGCATATGTCTTTACCAATTTCTGTGGTTTCTTTTGCAAAGGACAGCCTGTCCCCAAGTCCAGCCAGATCCTCGCAGATGTTTATTCAAACTGCCAAACTTTTAGAGGTTTGCCCACTTAATTTCTAGCTAGTGTGGTGTTGTTTGCAGAATGCCATGGTAACAGAGGAAAACACTACTGTGTCACTTCGTGGTAAGGAAAAGACTGAGGAGCTGGGCCTGAAAGTCTCAGTGGTCTTCTTCACTCTTCTTCCATTTCTCACAACCCTTCAGGCAAGGATGTTTCTGTGTCAAGAACTGGCCAGCCCAGAGGAACACAATCTGTGCCAGGTCACCTAGACATGATTGCAATACAAGTAATAGGACACGTCAAGATAATCATAGGTAGCAGATCTATTTTAGCTCTTCTGCAGCTTATGGAAATTATATGGAAACAATATTGCCCAATGGCAATATTAAGGAAGATTTTTCTTTATGACTAATGTGATGACAATGACTGTTAAATCTGCAAGGCATAAATGAAATATCATTCACTGGCATTTACCTACAAAGTTGATTAATCAGCAGTCTTTAAAAAAGAATGGCATTGTGCTACTAACGTGAAAAATAAAAATCCCACAGGAAATGATCCCTGTTCTTCCTGTCTTTTTTGTACTGCACCAAACAACTTTAACAGAGGAATGAATGCTTGTCAGAGTGCTGTTGTCTTCCACATACTTACTTAGCCCTCCTCTGCCAAGTGCAGTGGGGATCTTCAAGGTACTATTTTCTACCAGTTTTGAATCAGATACAGTGTGACCTTTTCTCGCTATTGGATGCTACCTCTGAGTATACTGATGTGTCACGCTACAATATCATCATTCTCTTGGTGCAAGTACAGATCTATGCAGCAAGAGAGTCCCTTTGGCTTTTCAGCACCTTAGTGATTTGAGTCACAGCACCACAACAGCAAAGAACATATCCTTTAATGCTGTGAACATAGACCATTCTTCGTATGTCTTTAGTCTCTTTCTTATTGTCAGTTCACGTTTATGAAATTCTAGTCCATTTTGGAGCAACAGAATTTTATCTATAAGACAGAGACATATACACACAGTTTAGAAATCCTGCCCTGTACTGTATTTTCCCTAATTAAAAACAGATAACATATGACAAAAAGCTTGTTTCAGGTTTGCAATGAGTTTTGTACAAAGATTCAACTCCGTGTTTATTTTATCTGGGCAGATTACTTCTCTGTACAAATTACCTCTATCAGTTCCTCATTAGTAAATCCAGTAATTCGTGTTGCCATTAGACTGCAAGGGATCCTAGCTTGTTTGCAGGACTATAATGAACATCAAGCTTGAAGGTGTGAATGACTCTGAGCAGCAAAAAGGCACTATTCTCTAACCTGCAGCCCACAGAATAAACACAACTAGGGTACAGCCCTCAAATCACACAGCATAGTGTCAGAATGGGGCTTTGGAAAGGGACAAAATTTCAGGAGTCAGTAATGCATGAGTTTTAATTTTGTTGGCTGCTACCTGAATGTATCTGACCATGCATTTTCTCTTTAATATAAATTATCCTCAACTGCCTGTCTGCCTAGCATAGATTAGTTCTGATTTGAAAATTAATCTAACCCATCCCCCAGCAAATCCTTAGACATTGTATTCCTGTACAACTGGAAAACCCCAATGAAGCAATAAACTCAGTAATAATAACAAGTAATGGCCACGGCGTAATGAAGGGTGGCAATTCTGCTCTGGGGAGACATCTAATGGATGTGGCTGTTTTGGTAGCTTGGTCTTGTGCTGATTCTCTTCCCTTCACGTTTGTTAGTCCATTTCTTGTTGCATATATATATAGACAAAACCAGGAACTACTTCAGTGTGGGGAGGAAGACTGGCATCCAGCTGATATGCTTGGACTAGACTCCCACGCCAGCCCAGCCACAGGTCTCCTTTCCTTTGGAATGAGGCAAAGAGCAGGTCTGTCTTTATCCCTGTATGAAGAGCAGTTCTTCCAGGTCTAAAGACCTGCCCATAAATTAGTCTTTTTCTGCATATCTCTGAGCTGGAGTACTGCTTTTGAAGTATTGGTGTCTTGTTTACTTTGGTGTTTCAATTGCTGAGTGCAAGAGGCTGCTCACTAAGGGAGCTGGGCAATTAAAAGGAATCTATTGTGTGTTAAAGCACCACTAAAATAGTGAGGCTAGAAATCAGGACCCAGAACACACATGCATTCAGACAAATAGGCCTTAAACACCAGCGCTAGAAAATAAAACAAAACCGAAAAGAAAAGCAAGAGGTCTCTCCTCTTTCTCTTCCTTTTAATTTACTGTTACTAGTCCTCACCCAAGACTAACCACTTAGCGGAGGCAAATGTTTTCTGTCTCTCCCTGGTTTTGAGACTAATGCCTTCTGACCAAACTAACAGTACTGGAGATGCAGCTGTGTCTTGGAATTCAAAGATATCTCAGTAAAGAGCACATACCAGTCTCTGTGAAGGGCCTTGTTTCAGACCAAAAGTAAATAGCCAGTGTCACACAAACCTGCACAGTGATCAAACACTGGAAAACATGACTGGATTTTTTTTTCTTAGTCATGAAAGGTTAGACTTGTCTAAAATTACTTTATTTGTATGATACTTTAAGTTGGTGAATTGAACCCAGAAGACAGATTTTAAGCATTAACCAGTGCAAACACAAGCAAATTTTCATTTTAGAAATCTCTCTTGAGAGTAGCCTTTCCTGTTTAACACTGAAGAATTACACCTCAGAAATAGGTGATCTTTGCTGCCATGCCTCCATTCAACCATGACAATAAGCAACAATCTTTCCAGGCTTATTTGTTGTTTCTTTCTGTTATAATTTAACATCTTTTTTTAAACCCTGTAGAAGCTTTTACTACAGATAAAAAAGCTCATCCTTTGCTCCTGCATTCTCCTTGTAGCGTCATCTTTATCAGAGTGCAAAACACTTATTCATATTTATTTATTTGTCTTGTAAATATTTCACTGATTGAAGTAAGAAAGGTCCAGGTCAACAGACCTGCACTAACTGTCCTCTCCCAACTCCATTTCCTGAAATCCTTTCCCAGCTGGGAACAAGAATGAACTCGGGGAGTCCTACTCCAGCAGCACACCAAAGAAGAAAACAAATTTGCCATTCATACTACACTTAGTATGTAATACCCCAGGTAATTATCTTTTCCTGTCTATGGATATACTATTTTAGGTGTATACTTACAAAATCTAAGGCAAGCATCGCTCAGATCTTTGACTTGTTGATGGTGCGTGGCTTTCAACTTCTTGAATATTTAAGGGAAGAAGGATGAGTTTGTGGTTAAAGTACAAGTCTAGGAGTCAAGAGGTCTGGATTCTATTTCTGTGCTGTGCCACAGACTTCCTGTACGCCCTTGAACCACTCACGTGACCTCTTTGCATTTTTATACCCCATCTACTAAATGGGGAATAATCGTTGCTTCATACACGCTGCTGCTGTGAGGTGTAATTCAAGCATCTCTGAAAGTGTTTCAGGTTCCTCAGAAGAAAAGCACTTCAGAAATAAAGCCTCATCTCAGTTTTAATATTGTCTGTGCTGTCTAGCTTAAATGTAACCTCACCCAAAGGGAATGGTATTTGTAAATGTCATCCTTATAATGAAAAATCTGTTCTCTTTTTTCTGCCCCCCATGCCTTCTCCACTTCCTTCCCTTTTTTCTCTTCCAACAAGCTGCAGCATTGTTAAAATACCTCCTCATCCCCTGGGACACCCAGCTGATCGCAGACCTGGGTGTGGAGTTTGTTTTATGTGGAGATGTGCATGCACTTACGTTGCAATTCTCTTTTCTCTGTCTCTGAGCAGGCAAACAGCTCTGCAGAAAGAATAGAGCATATCTGTATTTGATTTAAACAGGCATTCAGAACAAGCTGAGCATTTCAGGGAAATGACTGGTCTTTAGTTTCATTTAAAACACAGGGATTCTCAGCCTCTGACATTTCTGAGGGCTTGGGGCTTTTTAATCATCTCTTGAGCATTTCTGAAGGTGCAGAGATGAGATACTATGCTGCTGCTGTTAATGAATGATTACCGAATGATCCGTTACTGAATCAGCATAATATAAAAATCACAGCGTTTGCATGTGTGGAGGAGAAGAGGGTGCTTTGTGGGAGCTGGATAACCAACCAAAAGTTTTTATTATTGGTATAACTGTTTAATTAGTGACATCTTTGTGCTAAGGCCAGCTCTGTCAAAATGTGACCCTGCCCAAAAGCTCCACCAGCTTTAAGGCTGGGCAAGGACTGGAGAGGCTCATATGAGTTGTGAAATCCAGACCCTGATTCTGAGTGCGGTGGCTTGTGCATGCTGCATGTCCCAAAGACAGAGGTATGTCACCCGCACAGCGACTACTCAGGCTAACCTCCTCATGGAGTAAGGGACGATGGTGAACAGGGTGATCCTGCTGGCGTGTTGCGTAGCCCCCAGGGTGCAAGAATAGCATCAGGAGTGCATGGGAGAAGGCAGCCTTTGCACCCAGAACACAATGCAATGCACCCTGATTACTCTGGACTACTTGCGTAGCCCAGAGGACCCATAACAGTGATACACTGGTGAAGTCACTATATGATTGCGCACTTGTTCCCCTGAAGCCCCGTTGTGCATGGCTTGGGAATCAGATCCTTGCATTTAGTCTGCATATATACAGAGGTTAGTGCTTTAAAAAGCCAAGCAGTTCCCTGAGCTGCGTGAGATAACCACTGATGTTCAGATTTGTAAGTCTTCCGCAAAATAACAGACCGAGTGCTGAGACATTCAGTGTATTCTGGGGGAGCATCATTGCTGTAAATGCTTTGTCAAAGAGAGATTGTCAAGCAGAATAAGCATAAAGAAGAGGTAGAGATTTGGCATGTGAAGAAGAGAGGAGGAGCAAGTTGCTACCGGGAGGTGTAAACACCGGTGCTAAAAAAGACTTGACATTGTTTGAAAGACCTGGAGGCACCTTCATGAGCAATGAGAAAGGAAAAACAGAGGACCAAGGTTTGAAACATTCAGAGCCATGGAGCTGGAGCCAGTTGGAGCTGGCTGCAAAAGGGAGAGGAAGCAGGAAGCCAGGATTAAGAGAGGACACAGACTTACTGTGGGGTGCCAAGGTATGACAAGTTCAGGGTCCCATATTCCCCTTCATTGTATGACAGGTATCAGCTATCAATGGTTTATGTGGGGAGTAGGCCAGTTATAAGATGAGGAACCTTTCCTTACTGGCCATCTCCTCCTTTTCTCTGTCAATTAGCAACAGGAGGTGAGGCATTTACATTATGCATGCTGTGGATATTAGCTGTCAGAGCTGCAGCCCTCTAACCATTCAGTGTTTTCAGGGAATGCAGGGCTCCTTTATCAGTAACTTTAGGAAGCTGCATTAATCAGTGGAGGATTTTTATTATAAGGCCACATAGATACATTTGTGGTATTTGGCCTGCCATAAGTTCTCTCACACCAAACCTTTTCATTTTCCAGTCAGTGTTCTCCTGAGGGTTAAAACATTTAGCTTTCAAAACGACAGACTCAGGAGAGCCTGGGAAAGCAGCGATATTGCAAAAAGTATGTGTCCCTCCTACACCTTCAGTACATTCTCCTCATTACCACAAACTGTCCCCAGGAATGCTTGATCTGAATTAACTACAAGCTCTGCAATATTTTAAAGATCTCTCTAGGCCATTTCCTGCCCTCCCCATGCTCCCTTACTTGGGCAGATATCCCAGTGAAGGTCCATGGGAGTTTTGCTTGAGACATCTGTTCAGATTTCCATTTCTGCTTTCTTCTTTTCAGCCAGTGTTTTGCTCCTTTCCTCTCACTCCTTGTTATTCTCCCCTTGCTGCTTAGTGCAAAGTGAGGAGAGGAAATGACTAGATGATACCAAGAAAGGAGAAAAAGAAACCTGTCAGAAAGGAGCAATAAGGGCCAGGAGTAATGGGAAAGACTGGAAACTGGGTCAAAATTAATTTCCTAATACCTCCCAGCAGTGCTGGACACAGACAGTTTGGTGGGTACACTTGGAGTTCAGCTATCCAATTTTTGTCCCACAAAACACATCCCTTTTACTTGTAGATGTAATTACCAGGTCAAAGCTATCTTAATTAAGTGTGATGAAAAATGCGATCAACAGATTGCCTTTGGCAGCTGCCCCTTTTATTATTTCAGGTCTGAGAAGGGTTGGTATTAAAACAACACTAGGTAGGAATTAAATTTCTGTAGGTTTGAGCTATCTCTTAAGTGTCTTCTCCCAAGGCACCTATGCCTTTGCATATCACCGACTCACTGCATCAACTCTGTAGGTTAAGCAGTTACGCAGAAAGAAATGGCAGACAAAATGAAAATACAGTTCATTCTTCTCGATGATTTGAACCACCCAGAGAAACCTGCTTTCCTCATCAGAAAAGATACATCACACCACTTCAGCCAGGAAGCAGGTGAAAGTCACAGATGTAGCTATGCTTATTTCTTTTTCTGAGATGAGCTGACATGTCCTTCAGTAGACATGAAAGTAGCTGTGCACATATTTTTCTCATTTAAACACATCTAGCAGCCACTTGGTTGTATTTCCCGAGACGGGGTTTGGTTTATTTTCTTTTTCAATTTCAACATAAGAAATTCCAACACAGTTTCTTGTCGCAAATATTCTACTTCATGTTTGTCCTGCAGAGTAAGTGTTGCTTAAATATTTTAGAGATTCAATTGCTTCACTTAGGAATTTCTGTCTCCATGACAACCCTCCTGTGCTTTGTAATACCTTTGGTGAACATGGTAGAACTGATTATTATTTGTTTCAAACTATATAATGCAAAGGGAAATGGAATCAAAAGAAAAAATCCAAAAGCTAATTTACACCATTTTCTTTAAAAATAATTTTTGAAGTGACCACATCATTTACTGTGTGGAAAGCCTGGTAATGTCAAAAATGCCTCATTTTTTCTCAAAACCCACTTCTGGGTTCGTTCTTTATCTCACCACTGTGTCCTCATACGGACAGGCTGCAGAGTTTGGCCTTCAGTGTCATCTCCATGACCATTAGTGTTCTGTGAAAGAAAGTTAACTTTGTGTTGAAAGTGCTTCCCAAGCATTATATAATATTTTTTTTCCCAGGCATCCAAATCAACTGCTCCCACACTGCAAAAAACAGGACTCTATTCTTGCCTGGAATGACAGATGATCATCTGCCACATGATGGAAGGTGTGGCAGGGTCACAGAGTTCTTGGGAATCTTAAAAAAGATCCCATACTTCTATCATTTGGAAACTTCAGTTATGGAAATAATATCCTGTGTATGGAATGTCAGTTCTCTGATCTATAGCTGTGTTGGCTTTCTAATAAAAAATACCACTTCAAGTAATTTGGCTAGGTATTTCCATCCTCAGACACATTCCTATATTTGTGCCTTTCTCTTTCTTCCTGATGCTGTCCTGTATCTGCCTCAATTTTCTAGTTTATACCTGCTTCATATATGGAGTGACTAACCTGCGCATCTGTCAGATACCAGACTTCTGACAGCTGTGCTTTGCATAAGCTCTTTGTGAATAAAGCTCCTGGCAAGGATGTTTTTGAATAGTGGTTTGATTTCTGGGTGCATCTGTAGATGCATCAAAAGAAGGCCTTATTGTCATATGATGTTAAATGCCAGGGTCTTTTTAAATCAGACCATGCAAAAGTGGTTAAAGTTGGCCACTCCATATCACCAGTCCCTGCTGAGGGGTTTGCTGTGTAACATCTTAGTGCTTTCATACCTCTGAAGAGCAGCAATAACAGGCAAAGACTCTGTCTCTGTCTTCTCTGCTCCAGTGTCATACTGGAGCTTTCTCAGAGAAATGAGGAGCCAGGAATTACGTGTGGCCCAGGCAGTTTGATAAGACATCCATTTAGCAGCGTTGTTTGGTATTAAAAATACCATATATCTGAGAAACCTTTCCCTTTTTTCCCCCCCCTCTGTTTTCAAAATGAAGGCACAGAGTCTAAAAATTCACGCTGAATCCATAAAGCATAAACATCCATGCTGATGTTTTCTGTTGTCTAAGCCACCCTCTTATTCTTAATACATAACGTTGTTTCATAAAACCCACTGAGATGCAGCCCCAGAAGTCTCCCATGCTCTTCTGATTCCTTCTGTCTTCATTTCTAAAGCCACTCAGCTCTGCCTCCTCCTATTCATCAAGCACTGCAGTGCTCTGTCATGAGAGAACTCCTATAATTTATAGTGTTAATGACTCCAGGTGGTGCTACCTTGACTATAAAAGCAATCTAATTAGGCCACCTTCTGGCTGAATCTGATTTAGTCTGACTCTGGAGAGACAGGGAAGATGAGTGAGTGTATGTACATAAAAGGGACTGTTGTAAAGAGCAGACAACAGTTTTTTAAGTTCTGCTGCCTCCTTTCTCCATTGTTTTTGTTGTTTCCTTGTGCTCGGAGCATCTACAGAGAATCTTGGTGTAATATGATATAGCACTTAGGACAAGCAGGATGATTATAAATGGCTCTTGCCTCACTTCTGGATCCTACAGATGTTACTGCATGAGGTCCTGATTCTATAATTTGATTTTAATAGCTAGATACCATTGGAGCATGCAAGTCCTACAGACAATAGTGCGCTTTTACATTCGGAAACATCTGTTAGCTAAGCACTGTTGTACAGCCTGAAATCTAAATGAGCAGATCTGTGTTTGAACACCAGCATTTTACACCAACCTGGCAGACAGCGTTCTCAGGAGAAACAAAGTCTAATACATCTTTTCTCATTTGGTAAAGCTCTTTTCTTTCCCCTGTCCTTCATGTTTTTCTTTATTTTATCTACTACATTTAGGGATATGAAGCTTGAGAGTCTTTTCTAAGGGCTTAATGCAGCCTGGGGACCAAATGTGTAATTCAAATAATGGTGCTTTGCTGTTTTCTTGAAGCGCAGGATAGAACTGGCGCCACTCAGAGTAATATTTTGGGCTGTCACTATTTGATCAAAGAACTTGGACTGGATCTGCCAGTGTTAATGCTTTTAGGATGGATGACTCCTTTGCTTTAGAAGGGGTTTCCAGTAACTGAGGGCAACACATAACGTCTTTGAAATTTCTGTATTAGCAGAGTGGTGAACTCTCCATGGTAGTGCATGTCAGGCACCCTCCAGGGAAGAAACAGGTTACAGAGCTCATTGGCACATCCTTCCTTTTCCTCTTCTAATTTGTGCTCCTTCCAGTTTGGTCTTGTTTCTGTAGGTTTCTATAGCTTTCCATAGCACTCAGCTTGGAAAACAAGCCTGAACTCAAACCCGGCTAACAAAGGCAGTTTCCTTATAGCCATAGGCTGTAAGGAATAAGTCTGAGTTCTTTGGGGTTGGAACCACAGTAGTCTTGTGTCAGCTGAGTATGTTTTATACCTTAAGTGTTGTACAATAAGTGGTCTTTATAAAACAGCTTATCACATGTACTATTAATGCCTGCAGATTGAAACGGCTGCCAGGCAGCAAAACTTGCATGCAGAAAAATCAGGCGGGCACTCAAACTTGGAGCTTAAATTAATTGTCTATTAGGGAGCTGCTAATCTTAAGGCAACTTCAAACAAAGAATCCTACAGAGGTTTGAAAATTAAATTCACAGCAATTGTTCTCAACCTGTGTTTAGCTTTAGCAACTGCTTTTATTCTAGACTTGAAGAAAACTTGTCTGGTTTTCCAATTGTATTGGTCTAATAAGTCATTACTGCTCCTTAAAAACACTGCCTTACGTAGTGTGTAGTTAGGTCATAGCAAAGCCACTACCATGTGTGCTTGGAACACAGCCATTTAACACTTTGTTCTTTGTATTCAGAGTATCTCACTGCAAAACAGCAACAGTTACAGCTTTCAGAGGAAGTTAGCAAGTACTGGGGAAGGATCATTTGTTTCTGGTAAACCAGCCAGCTGCCCGCTTACTTTTCAAGTAAATCACCACATTCAGTTACCAGATTTCAGGCCTGTTTAGAGTATTTATAAAGAAAATAATTGGACTTATAACTTTAGTATTTACCTTTTTAATCATTAGTTACTGCAAATTGAACTAACTGAAATTTAGGTTCCAAGCGGAAGTGTATGTTCCCTGGAGCTAATTCTGAAAGCCATATGTGAAAGCTCGTGTAAAGATTCAACAAAATTAACTTCCCTACCATCACGCTCAGAATCCTTTCCTAATATCACCTGCTGTCTGTATTGAAAACAAAACAAAAAAATTGCTTCTCCCTGAGCAGTAGGTAGGTACATTTGACAAACAAAACACACTATGAGCTCTAGAAAGTATGAAACACAGGAAAAAAAAGAGTGGGATTCTCCAAAAGAACAACCCTCTTTGCAAAACTTCATTTCCATTTATGTCACATAAGAACTTTTAAACAGAGCCTTGTGTGTGTTGCCACTACACATTGTTTTGCCTCTGACTCTTACTGTCATTTAGTTCATAGACAGTTCCCAAAGTATCAATATTCAGTGTTTCTTCCCTGATTCTCAACAGATTAAATCAGTTTGCTCCCACTCGCCTTCCTGAGACAAAAGTTATTTCATCCATGGCTGTCATAGATTTCCCAGATAACATTTTAATGTAGTCCCACCAGTCACAACTTTCATAAACTTGATTTACTGTCTGGTTTATGGACCTCACTTTGCAAGGCTTTGTCTCCCTTCATAACAGCTGTGAACACGTTGCCATAACAGGAGTTTGCCTTCTGTGCACCAGCAATTTGCCCTTTCATGTTCTGAAATCTCCAGGGAAACCCTGGTGCTGTTAATCTTTAATTCCTGGGAACCTGCCTCATACCCAAGATACTCTGGGCATCTTAATAAAAACGTAACTAAGGAAATAATTTAGGGTAACTGAGCGATGTTCACTAAACCACCACGAGGACAAAGGATATTTTCCAAGCAAATTGTTTATTAAGAGTAATATCTTGGTCTCCAAATGACTAGGAATTTAAAATAGACGTGAGAGTACATTTGGGGACATACAGGGCATGCAGGGTGTCACCTTTGACTAGTTTGCTCATGCCAATCTAAACCTTCATATTCTCCCATGTCAATTGTTTTCTATTCCACAGTCCATTGGAATACTGAGAGACTGAGATCTCTGCAGCTGAACAGCCACTCAAGAGCTGATTGGATCAATATATATATTTGTAATCTCCCACTGTATATGTGGAAATGGCAATAGGAGCCTACTGCATATGCAGGGATATAGAGAGCTGGCAGCTAGGGAATGAAGGGAAATGGGATTGCAAGGGGCAGGAGGAAATGACTAAGAACTCTAACAGAGGTGAGATCACATTAGTACACCGGCTGAGCAGCAGAAGCACAGAAAGGCAAACACAAAGGTGTAGAGGATGTGGGAAGAGAAGAAGTCCATAGGATGTACAGAAGCAGAAGGCAGAGAAAATTCTCATGGCTTAAATAGCTTTTTTAATTGAAAAGCACTTCTGCTTGTTGAAAGTTTTAGGCAAAGAAAGCTGAGGCAAAGATGCAAAAATACATACACAAAGGGAAAAAAATGGACTGGAAATAGTCACTTGTGTTGCCAATAGACAGTGCAATTAAGTAGCTTCTGTAAAAAAAAGAAAGATAAGAACTGGATAGCAGGGACAAATTCCCACCTCCAGTAGTGTCCCTGGTAAAGGTCTCCATTTCTGAAGGAAGGCCGTGATTTTGTCCTAGACAACCAAAATTAATCAAAACAAGGAAAAGGACAGACATTAGTATTCTGCAGGAATCAACAGGAAGAAGCTTGCAAACGAAGGTTTAGTGCCAGACACAGTGGAAGAGAGGTTGAATGGCTAGGGACAGAGCAAGGGGCAGACACGACCTAGGCAGCAGCTGCCTCACTAACTGCAGAGTTTCCTGCCCTCTGCTGACTCCGTTTACGAGAACGTTGAACAGCCCTTCAGCAGAAGTTTCCAAACTTCTTTTCTGTTGCTTCTTTATCAGCATTTTGATAAGTTGGCTTGTTGGCACTCCTGAACCAAGGAGTGTTGCCATGAAGTGCCTCTTTCCGTGTTACTAAAAGTTACAGCCTTCCTCTACTGTGGAATTAGCAGATGAACTTTCAGAGGCCAATTATAAGAAATATCTTGGAAGCATATGAGAGCCACTTCATCTTATCCATGCTCTTAGCCCAGTCCTGCTGTTCTGTGTGCATGCGTGTAGCAGGACTACTTGTGCAGAGTGGTATGTCTCCTGGTTTGGTTTGCAGGGTCATACATTCTAGGGTGATAATATTTGACTGGGTCATGGCAAGAAGTTTGTGGTTGAAAAAAATATCTTAAATTATTCATATCCTGTCAGGGGAAAAAGCCATATAATATTGAGTTATGCATATTTTATCATCAAGTTGTATGTGAGATATTAAACTGCATACAATTCTTGCAAGTCTTTGTTTTATAGATTAGTTTTACAAAGCCTTTTGTGTTCCTGCTGAACATAAACAGCCTCTCATATCTCCACCTACTACACCAAGTATTCTTCTGATTAATTCATGAAGTCTAAAATATTCAAAAGGAACCAGGGAGAAGAAATACGTTTTTAAGCCCTCTCCTAGCTTTCGCAGAGCAAACCAGCTGTGTTCAAGTCAGGAAAGCAGATTTCTCGATTGTTTTTTTTCAGCACAGCGTGCATTGTTCTTTTATTAGCATCATGTCTGGTCCTCTGGCTTTGCAAGGAACACACAGTAGTTCTGCAGCTACACAGTGGACATGGTGGTGGCTCTCAGAAATTATCATCGCAAAGGCTAATGCTAGAAACGGATGAAGCATCAGGACAAAATCGGCATCACTTGAAGCTTCATCCACAACTAGGTGAAATTCCAAACCTCAGCTCTTCCCAGCTGGGGGGACACTGGCACCCCTCGGTACACTGGTTCCCGAGAACTGGACAGGGCACTGTGCAGAAGCAAGTTCTGTAGGGTCTCCTGGACACTACTACAGTCACCCACAGGCACACCATGGCACAGGGGGAGGACAGGCATTCAATGGGGAGATTTATAGCCTCCCCTGGGGGGCAGATAGAGCAACATGGCAGACTGAGCTCCCTGGGCGCTCTTCACTCTGGCCTCTGTTGGGCTTTTGCCTCAGAGTCCCTCCACCTCAGAGCATGTTAGGTGGCTGTAGGCTAATACCCAGGCATAAAAAGTAACCCTGAGACTTCAAGGATGGGATGGCAGAAACAGAAAACTTCCCCAGAAGCAAGGCAGCTGCTTCACAGCCACTTTATGACCAAATATAACATCACCTCACATAGGTGCTCTGTTATCCATGGATGTCTTCCAGGGCCCAGAGCAAGGGATGCTCCATGCACAGTATATTGTTTTCACTTTCATAAAACAGATTATCACAGGCTGAGCCTGGCTGGCCACAGGCATGCAATAGAGCCAGAACAGTAATCCTAGTATTTCTGACCGACCCACTGAAGGGAAGTACCAGCAGAAACAAGGGGAAAGCCCAGTCTCCTGAGGCTTCGCAGGCTCTAAATTGCTGGCTGGCTTACAAAAGGCTGAGTATTGTGCTCAGCCAAACAGGCACTCGTTGGAATTTCATTGCTTATTAGTTGACAGCTCATGGAAAACCTCCGTCTGAAGAAGAAGATGGAAAAACAGTCCCCAAAACAGATTTTTGTGTGTACCTCATTCCGTATGTCTGTTTTTCTGAAAGGGTGTACGCATAATGCAGCAGGGCATTACGGTGAGCAGTATTGCTTTGGGAAGTATCTGGGGAACCAGGTTTTGATGTCTTTCTATTATCTATAGTCTGGCAGGAATGAGGGGGAGACAAGAAAAGGTTGGTTCAAGGTGCTAGCTGTTGTGCCCTCGGCTACACATTGATTTCCACAATGAACTAAGTATCTGTCCTCTTGCCCTGGTGATGAGCTAGGCTTACTGAATGTTTTCAGAGCTCAGTTTAAAGCAGATGCCATTCTGCTAAATTAAGGAGGCATTTAAAAAGAAATCGCATGACGGTATTATTGGTACTGTTATCCTTTCCCCTCAGAGGCTCCAGGTGCTCTTAATTCTCACTGGAGTGCTAAATACTCGATTCTTTCAGAAAAAAATCTGACAAATAAAGCTTAAGTATGTTCAACTCATCATTTTTGGCAATATCCCTTTAACTCAGGTGTCAGCTGGAGGGGTTCTTGCCACTGTTTCTTCTGTTGTTCTCTTAAAATCCCACTAGATACCATAGCAACAGCTGGATCACATGCTTCTCTGGTGTGCTCCCTATAAGCAGATGTGAACAATGCTGGCTAATAAAGTCTCAGCAAGTGTTGGACAGGAAAAGGACTGAATTCAGCCTCTACAATTTTTTTTGGAATAACTTCCTGCAAAGGCTTTCCATCATTTCTTATGACACAGGTAAATCCAGATCTGCAGGCAAAACAGATTCAGGTTACTTCCTCACTTAATAAAAAGACCGTTAAGGTAGCTGACATTTTACAGCCATTTTCTCCCCATCCTATGTAAGCATTTCTTGGAAGCCTGAGAATGAAATATGTTTCCATATTCAAATGTGTTTGCAGTGCCTGAATGAACACTATCTCTGGTTTATTGATGGGTTAGTCCTGCTGTTAAATTGATTACACTCTTTGGTATTTTTTGAAACTTTACCCCAAAGAAGGAATTAAGAACTATTAATTTGTCAATTGAATGCTCCGTATTCAATTGTGCTCTAATTATTTTCCATGTATGTGGCAAACATTTAAAGTAATACAGGTCAGTTTGGCCTAATAACTATGTAATTTTTTTTTGAATCACAGAATAAAGCTTTTCACATGTCCAGTGAACATTTAATAATGCCACCTCTTAGAGGAAGTGGTCATAATTCTTTTCCTTGTCTAATGCGGAAAATCTATATACAACCTTATTTATGTTCATATTTAGGCAAGCAAAAAATAATAATTCTCCTTTTAATCTGATTTCTGCTTCCAAGTATCTCCCATAAATTCCTCCCATATAACACTAAACCATATGCAGTCTCAGCTGTGTCATACTCCCTAGGTTCAAAACCGACTTGCAATGCGTAGAGTGTGCAGCTATGTCAGACACTGTGTAATCAATCTGTACTTTAATTATGGGTTCTTACGAGGACAAATAAATCATAGATCCATGCAGCATGATGGAAGGACTAAAACTCAAAACCGAGAAAGAGAATATTAAATTTATTCCCTTATGCAACTAGATGGAGGTTTAGTAAGAAATCAATGCTAATACTTCTCATGAAAATCCAGAGTAGATTCTGTGATTTGTAAAATCTGAAGTGGCTCTGAAATTGCAGATGCCTGTGGAGTTCTTAGACTAATACTTGTTTATAGTGTCTGCATCAATTTAGATGCAAAAACTTAAGGGATCTAATTATTTTCCTTCTGTTTTACAAAGTCTCTTTTCATTACTTACCACCAAGTTAGAAATCCAGGGAGGAAGTCTTAAGTAGTAATGTCTGCTGCTGATTTTAGCTCTCTTCTTTCTGAAGACTAATGAATATGTGTGTGTATTCCTCACAAAGGGTCTGCTTCTGCCACCCGCTTGGTAGCGCTACAAGAAATGTTTGGTGATTACTGGAAACGCTCACTGGTAAGGTCAGAGTAAGGGAAACAGCCTCCAGTCAAATAAAATGACAGCCCCTGCTCCAAAGCATTGAGATCATCGCATAGCAAGCTGCCTGACAGGTACTTGTAGGCATGGCTTCCATAGGTCTGGAGCAGGCTCTGAGCTGTGTAAAAAGGCACTGGCACTTAAACAGGGTGGGCATGAAGGGTGGAAGGAACACATGATATTAATAGAATCGTAATGTTTATTTGGTGGGGCAGATGCAGGTTTGGATGGGACAGTATCTGGCATTCACAGGAACTGTGTCCAAGCCTCTCCTGCATGTGTCTCTGGGAGAACAGGGCATAAATGGAAGGGAGCATCCTGGCAGGCAAAGAGGAGACACCAAAGGCATGAACTATCCCGATGCTCAGAGCAGCTCAAGTGTGCTGTTGGTCTCCTCCTGGACTGCCGATCACTGCTATAAACTGTTGCATAGCTCCTCGCGAACAAACACTCTGGAGGATGGCCCACACTGGCTGGCCTCAGGACAAACCATCCAGGCCAGGTGGGCCAAGGGTGCTTGTCCTGCTGCTGCCCCTCGTGGGGAGACACAAGTCTATGGTCCCCAGACCGTTGGTTCAGCATTTCTCATGGGAACAGCAGATGAGGTTGAAACAATGACAGTGCTCTATGAAAAACTAGACCAGTTCAAGCTAGGAAGATGAGCTGTTCTGTACAAGCTGGAGTGGCTGTTTGCCCCTGCTCTGCCACCAGGAACGTATCTTCCCCTGCCAAACCACCCAGCTCCAGGAAGGATGCAGGCGCAGGCCTGTAAATTGATACTGCACTTAAGTGATTACAGGCTCTTCACCTTCAGCCTGATTGCAGCTGACTTGAGGAAAAGCAAGTCCAGAAATCTAGTTCTGTCTGTCTAAGGGTAGCAGAACAACTAGCCTTGTTAAACCAGGCTAAATTAGAAATTAACAGGCATTGCCCTGGGGATGGTCTTATAAGCCATGAGTGAAGGAAATAGGCAAGTAATCATTGTCAGCTCCTAGGAGGATGAATTGCATGTAGATAGACAAATTTAAAGTGGGCAATAACAATTGTGCTTAGAAGTGGAAACAATTTACTTTATTGTTTTATTTGTAGTCATTGTGCACAAGCATTTTTGCTCAAAACTCCTAGGCAGACCAAGTATGTTATGTTTGTGGAAGGACAAAATCATTCTTAAAGCATAACCATAATCACAAAGAGATTGTTTCATCTCAGATCTGTTTACTGACCTTTCACTACCAGAAAATGTTTTTTTATTGCAGTGTGTGGCAAGAGAAATTCCAGAGAACTGTAATGTGTGCAATTAACAGAGGGTCAGTATTGCAGCTACTATAAATCAGGGTAGCTACAACTTGGAGATATACTTACTTACATCAACTGAGTGTCTGGCCCCAAGAATGTAAAATAAGATCTGCTCTGCAGAATGAGACTACTGTTACCGAGGATCCCATGACCAGCCTTTGTTGGTGAGAAAATGCAGAGTTAATAGGATTTTGCTATTAGTGAATTTGATCTGATACTGTGCTTAATTTTATTCCAGAGCAGCCTGGCAGATACTTAGCATCAACAAAGCAAAAACTGTAAGAGCATTTCTTACCTTTTGTGAACATTTTCCTAAGCATACCATTGCTCCCCAGGAAGCAGGGAGCTCCGGGTGCACGAGCCTGGGAGCGGCTGGGCTGTGGGCAGCACCACAGGGTGGCCCCGGGCGGCCTCACCCCGTAGAGGGTGCCCTGGAGTTGAGGCTGCCAGTTCAGCTCTGGCACCATCACTGTGCCACTCCTCACAAATGTTGAAATGCAAACCAGAAAAACCAAGCTGCACCTCTTTATTTCTTGACAAATACTTAAAATAGAAATACTCTGACCTATTTTTTTTTTTAAATTACTTCTGTCTTGATATTCCCATGTAGAAAAAAGCTGCATGTCACTCTTCACAGCAGCCCTGTTCTCACAGATTTAGGGCTGGATTCAGCCCAGCAGCCCTCTACTAGGGAATATCCACCCAGCCGCCCTGAAAGCAGGGGTCATTTGACAGTGGCTGAGAGCAACCCTTTTCAAGCCTTGAGCACCACAACACCACAAATAATAGTCACTGCCTGCTTTGCTCTTTTCATGCTCTCTCCTAGCTTGGCACTGCAATAATAAAAAGCCTCTTCAGAAGATAATGCACACTCTGTGTCACTCACCCTTCCTATAATTTACAGGAGCTAAGGACACTAGTAAGGTCCAAGAATAACAGGCATTTCTGCTGCATTCGAAGATACCTTGGCAAAGTCTTCTGACAGATTAGAAGAAAAAGTAAACAGTTTAATGCAAACCCCAGGCAGCATCGCCCACGTCTGGCTATGAATGTAGATGAGGCCAGTCTTGAAGAGGACTTTGCCTGTACAGTGGCTGGTGCCTCTGTGCCTTGGGACAGCAGAGCCAAGAAGGAAAACCCTGCGGGGGCAAACGCCTGAGCCCTGCACAGGCTGCAGGGACGGTCAGTGCTCAGCTGGGCAAGAGCCTGTCCCAGGAGCACCCTTGATGGGTGGGCACGGCTCTCTCCTTGTGTAACTGTCTGAGGACTGGGCACAGCGTCCAGCAGAGCATCTCCCACGTTTTACAGAGCCTCTGTTCTCACTCCCACAGCTGCTGCATCCCCTCACACACAGTGCTTTCCTTGTTCTGTTGAAGTAAGGATAAGCCTTTCCTGCTGCCTGCTCTCACTAATGGTGGAAAATCCACAGGCCAACACTGTAACACTCATCACGACAAGATGGGAGCTTTTCTCCTGACTGAACTTCTTTCCCTCTGTCTCTGAGGTGTTTAGAGATTCATGGGAGGAAAGCTGCCTTTTCCTGATACCTTGTCTGATGATGTGACAGCCTGGACTGTCATCACAGGGCAGATGTTTTTGGCAGCAGCTGGGCAAAAATAATTAGTACAACAGGGGTATAAGCAATCCTGCACTGTTTGTTCCTCAGCAACAGAGGCCTTAGGCTTTGGCTGCCTGAGCAGCAACATGAAAAAGTGGTGTAGTCCGAGGGATCTATTACACTAACCTGAATTTATCTTGCAGCACAGTTTGATCGTTCAGCGCATTCAGAACACCCATCTTTGAACGCACTTGCTTCTCAGTTAATGCCTTCTGCTCCTCCTTGGTACCAGCATGGGTAAAACAGAAGCCTTCTGGAGGGGAAAACAGAGGTTATCAGTCTGCTGTGCACTGTAGTAGCTGGACTTAGAGGGGCAGCTCCTTGCCAGAGTGGATTTTAATATGCTCTGTGGGTTACAGCTGATTCTGAGCAAACTTTTCTCTCCTTCTCCTCTTATTTGCATAGCAGATTGCAAACTTTGCAGGCTACTACAAACGGCAGTCTGGTTGAACATGAAATCCTTGCCACCAAGAGGTCTGTCATTTGGCAGACAAATAACATCGTTGCTAAAATACTAAAAGAAATAATAAATCTTCCACCCTCTGTGTCTTACAGCTATCCTGGTCTGTGGAGCTCACAGCTGTTTTTCAGGAAGGAGACAGATTTATGTAGAGAACTAATGTGCATGTAAATCTCTTCCCCATATATGCTGCCTCCTCCTGCGTTGAATCTTGGCCTTGGTAAGAACTATCATAACATCCAAAACTTTTTAGCATTGATTGAAGAGACTATCTGCTGTGAAGCCACTCCTCTGTTGGGTCTCTCTGAATTGGGGAAGGAATAAAAACTAATTCAGAGATAGCATTACAATCAGTAACAGATTCATACTGGTCAGATTCAGAAACATTCATACTGAAGGCCTGCAGTCTGTTCCTCTCTCTGTGAAACTCCTGTTAGATATATTGACAGAAGAGAAGCACTTCTGTATCTGTGTGGGATCTTCCAAACAGAGGTCCTTATAATTCTGCCAGACTTTCATCTCACTCATTTGAATATTGCCTTCTGTCTTGAGAAGAAGCATAAATCTGACATTGCTGTAAGGACTTATTCCTACCCCATAGAGAATTTTCATTACATGTGATACAGATGCTGCTCCAAGTACATGCTCAGGGGTTCAGGTTTCAGAACAGACTATAAGTGCCAAGAGGAGCAAGTTCACGATAGAACACAGGTCTAGCAAAAAATGGGAAGATTACTGAGCCACGTAAGAGTATAAATGCAGAGACTACCAGGCAAACTGTCTTAACCAGGTGGTTACCTTCAGCCTGGATGTGGTCCTGGATGGTATCACCCTGCCCACCAGGTTTGTCTCAGAGGGGCTGCCCCTCCTTGCTTCTGTAAAAGCAGAGAGGGGAAGGACTGGATCTGTCTCCTACTGCCCATACAGAGCCAAGCTTCTCAAACCAGGGGCTGCCACCACTGCAGCAGAGCTCATGAGCGGAAGCCCAATATACACTGACCACAAAAGAGGACGCACCTGGAAACATGTGCATCTTCCAGGAAGACCACGGAAATCTAGGATTGCTCAGTGACTTTTGTCTTGGGTGTTCAAGAAGGATGACAAAAGGTGAGAGATGTAGTGCAATGTGGCTGCAATTTCTTTAACTCCAAACATGCAGAAGTTGTCTGTTCATAGAAGGGCAATATTCTTCCCTGATGCGCACCAATGCAGGGCGTGACATTTCTTTCAGTACAACAGGACCTGTTGCCTAACTATCTGCTTTGCCAGAGAGGTTCCTTCTGTGCTGAATGAATCCAAATGGAGAACTCATCCAGACTAAGACCTTGAATGCAAGCTTCATTTCATTTTCAAGAAAGGATCAAACACTTGATCTGTTCTCTCACGAGCCATCACCATAGCCAGCCTATTTTTCAGTATCAGATCACTCCAAGAACGGCAAAATCGTGCAGCTGGCTCACCAGCCGCTAGCACTGCAAAATCAAAAACTATGCCAGACTTTAAATCCACCACAAATTAGTCTGCATCTGAGACAAAACAGTATACCCTGCCTCAAACACCAAAGCAAGAGAGCGGCTCCACCTTCCGGAAACAATTCAGCCCGGTATGACCTGCATACTAAAAAGCATCCATTAGCATTAGCATGCAGATTTAAGCATGGCAAGGCAAAGAACCTGCCAACTAAAATTAAGATGCACAGGGCACAGAAGAGTCCTGTTCAGCTTCTCGCTCATATCGCACCAAAAAAAGAGAGGGAGGAGAGATGCCTTTTGTCTTTTTTTTTTTTTAACACAGTATTATATGGAAAAACTAATCCCTTTCATTTAGCAAATCCATTTTGTTTCTTGGAGGGTTAAACCCTGCTTGCCTCAAACAAATGAGTAATCCAATTGGCTTCAATGTGACAACTCCCAAAAGACAAACAGGATTTGACTCCCTCCAGAATGTAGTACACAGATTTTTGTGAATGAGCTATTTGAAACGCTGGATACTTTGTGTGGTAGCTTTGGTGCTGCCCTATAAACCCTTGATGACTGTGTCAGCCAGTTTTTCTTGTGCTGAAGGTTTAAATGGCTTCCTATGGCTCTAAATTTAAACTAGGGCCTCTCACTACAAATCATAAATTTGGCCATGTTGGTTTTGCAATTTGGAGAGAAAAGGGAGGAGAAGGCAGCACTCTCTCTGAAAGCAGTAGTTAAGGCCAATTTACTTTTACTGGATGTTTTAATTTCTTGAGAACCACGTAATCTCCTAGGACTCTTGCAAAACTGTAAACTCTGTATCTCTAATGTGAGAGAGCAAGAGTGATTGAGCCACAGTGTATAAACTTTCCCAGCTTGCTGGCACCAGGGGCTTTCTCATCTCCTCACTGACTGAATTTCTATGTTCTTACTAAGCCCTCTCGCAAGAAAGCAGACATTTGAGCTCGCACTTTGTCTCGCATTTGCTACTGACAGTGCAGGCTGTTTTCAGAGTAACCTGAATTTCTGTGACACCTCGGGTTACTTCACAGAAGACACCTAATTAGACACCTCCCAGCATCCACCCACAACACTTGCACCACTACAGGAGGGAGGTCCCTTAACAAAAATGTTCACGCTGGCAGGAAACCAGATCAAGAAGGTAGTCAACAGTCCATATGGATGAAACCCATCCAAGGAAAATAGCTTCAGTGATCTAACTTGAAGAGCTGAACGAATGTGGAAAATCACCCACTGACTGTTTAAAAACAGTCGAATGCGTAAAGACACTGAGTCCAAACAGCAAGAAAGAGAAGAGAAAATTGCAACAAATAATGTGCCAAATACATTGTATGTTAATTTAACTATGCCCAAAGTCAGACTTAGTGCCATCAGACAGAACTTACATGTCTTTAGGTCCTCTATACTTGCCCTGATTGCTCAAATTGCAGTCTCCCACTGCCCCACATCCCCTAACAGGTAGCAAGGCTTAGGCAACTTGCATTTTTAGAAGAATATCTGCATCCTCTTTTTTTGTGAAAGTAAAGCCTACAGAAGGCGAGGGGGAGTGGGGAAAGTTGTTATATAAGCAGTGAGGATAGGGAGTTCTGATTAGGCTTCTACTCTAGGCTGCAAAATAAATAATCAAAGAAAATGAAGATGCAGGTGCTTGCACCAGGACTGAATATAGCTCAAGGTTTTGTTTCCTGGACACTTCTTCCCTGATAATACAGATAGTGTCATGGGACTCATCTGTGCTACGGTAATCAAGCTAACCACTGCATGCAGTACATCTCACCAGGAGGGACTGTATTGGAAACTGGCCTTGTCATTTTTAAGGTGTGCTGCTCATTACTAAATTCAAGCATCATATAAACCTCAAACCAAAACGGTGGATGTGAATAGCTCCTGTCTGCTGCACCAGGTTTTATTTAGGGTCACTTTGGAGCTAGGGACTCTGTATTCCAGTGCTCCACCCAGACCGCAAGGGTGACGGCAACTACAGCCCTCTGGCAGGACAGGGACACTGTGGACAATCTTGTGTCCTGCCCTTGACAGAATAAAATGCTGGAAATTTAGGGCAAGGTTGCAGGCTGTTCCAGAGAAATTTCACAGGCAGGACCATGTAATCCATGACTATTTGAAGAAGAAAGCTGTTGCACACCTTCTTAAATTACTTACAAGGACTTTGATTTCGGTAATATTATAGCTTTTATTTTTGTAAACATGAAACAGACTCCAAAGCCTTGAAAGAGCAAATATCATTGGAAAAGAAGACAGAAGTCACCCATGAGCTAATTTGCTCTTTTGCCAACTAAGTTGAGATAGTTCCCTGGAGTCTATTTTCCTACGATTTTTTTTCTCCAGTCTAGTCAAATGTCCTAATTAATAGATCTCAGAAGGAAAAAACACAAAATTAAAATAATCCAAAGCTCATGGAAGTGCTTTCCAGTTCCACTGTGTGAAATTTGCCTCCCAACAATGTGTGGGAAGCCCTGAGAGCTTGGCTCCTGCAGAGGCTGTGTTGGCATAGAGGTGGGCTGTACAAAGCTGTACAAACCTCATCTATGTGAGTTTCCCAGATTTGGGGATTTTTCTGCATCACATGGACAACATTTCCAATCTGCCTTCTGGGAAATTACTGCCTCAAATCTTGTTCACTGGACCTAGGTACTCCAAATCCCCTAGTTAGCCCTATATATCTTTTTCTTTAATCTTTTAAAAACATTTTAAATCCTTATCTTAAAGGTCATAAAAGACAAAACAGTGCTCAGCCTCCCTCTCCTGAAATCCTGTTGATGTAAGTTGGAGTGAAATACTGGGCTGAAGGTGATTTAAAGGGGCAGGAATGAGGCAGAAGGTTTACAGTGTCAACCAAGACTGCTTTAAGGTTAAAAACTTTCACTTTCAGAACTTGCAGTGCCATGTAGGAAGAGTGAAACAGGGAGGTAACCATGAACCTAGCTGGTCAGCCAACAGCCTGCACTTACAGAAGTTTCAATCCAGAAGAAAACTATTGATTTCTTTTCTGTGAAAAACAGAGGCAAATGTTTCAGTAAAAACTTCCCTCTTTTCAACAAATACAAGTCTAGAAGTGTGGGGTTTTTTCAATGTCAGCTGCCAGTAAATGCCATAAACACCTACAAGAACGAATACATTTCGAGGAACAAAACCCAAGCTTTTTGCTGGAAGATACTGTGAGTTCAGCTAAGACATCTGAGCACATTTGATGGCCGGTGCTGCTGCTGGATTCATAATCCTTTCCAGATAACTCTTTGAAGAAAGAAAGCTTAACCCCATTTGACCTGCGCTTACTCTGGGTGTCTCTTCCACTTCAGCAGCTTGAGCCACATACAAAGGACCTTGGTTTTGCAATGCTTTTGATAGATTTTCAGGGACACAAATGTGCCTGATTCTGAGGGAGGGCTGATGTATTTTTTGCCTCTGGAAGTTTACTTGCAGTTTGCTAACCCTAGTTGCAGCTGTTGAAGTCCGTTGAGCCTAAATAATGAAATGCAGCCCTGATTTTCTTTCTTCTGGGCCAGATCTTGAGAGTGAGTGACGTTCTCAGCTCTGAGAGCAGCTGGGGTCACTGGCTCTCAGAGAATTAGGCTCTCTGTCTCCTATGGGAAGTCTTTGGTCTGTTGTGGCTGTTGCTTTGATTTTCTAGTGATGTGTGTTTTTATACATGTCTATAAAAACAAACACAATTTACCCTACTGCCACACAGATCCCTTGCGATTCCTTGTCAACAACGTAAAGCCAATGTTACACTCAAGCACAGGAATGACTCATTTTTTACAACTGTGGTCTTCTGAGAACATTACAAAGGCTACAGCGGAAACGGTTTCATTCAGAAGTATTTCCTGCATCACCATCAGTGGCTTATTTTTCCTGGGTCTCCATTTCCTTTGCTTTTCCAATCGTTCGGGTGTTCTATATTTAGCCAGTTCGCTGAAGCACACGTGGAGAACTGAACCAAGCACTTGTACGAAAGCTTTTCCCCTGAATTTCTGCCTTCATAGTAGAACCCCCTGTAATTTGACTGTCTTTTTACTCCCACTCATCCCTGCTGAATACAGCTGTATAAGATTTTAGCAGTGCACATTGCATTTTTAATTCACTATGTGCCTCTCCCTCAAACGAGAAGCAGATGACATCTGCTGCCAGGGTGACTCAGCATGTGAAGAACTGCAATCACAACCCAGCAGCCTATGCTAAATAACCTGACCCATTTACTTCGAAAGTCAGTTAAATCTAAATGCCAGATATTAGATTAAGGGGTGGGTGGGGACTGGAATGAGCCTAGGAGAGGTGAAGGAAGGGACAGATGGTGTCCCTGAACTACACAAGCCAGCACCGAATAGAGGGCAATGCGTTGGTGGTGCTTGGACCCCTACCCTGCAATCCTGGGCAGGGTGTGTGCTGATTTGTAGCCCACCCAAATAAAAATATCAGGTGAAGGTATTACTGCAGTTGAAGGGGGAGAGAGAGATATGCAGGGGCAGACGGGGTGCCTGTATGAACCTGCCTTCTGCTGCAGGAAGTACAAGAGAAGGTAAAATGACTGGTTTCACAGGTGGCTCAGACAGGATGGCCTGCGGGCAGTAGAAGCTCTCAGGAAGCAGTTGCTTGCTTTATCTCCAGCAGTATTTTGGGAGGGGGAAGACAGGGTACTAACCTGCACAGGCTTTGGCATATGGACAAAAGACATTAGGTAGCCAGCAGTTAATCCACTGAAAAGTTGGATTCCCTGCCTCTAACAACAGATTTTCATTTCCAAGCGGACAAGATCTTTGAAGGGATAAGAGATTAACAATCTAATGCTTCTCAGTCTGTCTGATCAAGTGTAATTTTCCAGCAGTGCTTATCAGTGTTCAAACTTGTTTTTCATAGGAATGTAATGTTTTTACAAGGTCATGTTTGGTGGCTGAGCCTCAAAAGGGCCTTCCTGTATGTGTGAAGATATCATTGATTTTAGTAACTTCACTGGAAGTTGCTGATTATTTCCAAGCCTGCTATAGGGGAGCTGGTCTTAGTGCTTCTTTCTTGGCGTATATGACAACATTGTCATATGCTTGTCATATTTTCCTTCAGAGTAGAAGGAGCTTGCCATGGATCTCCAAGCTAAGCCCCTCCCTGCAAAAAGGTTTCCTTATTCAGAGATGAGGAAACTAAAACAAGAAATGATTCAGTGGTTTTCCCGAGTTCACACAATGATTTGGAACCTATTCGACGTCTCTGATGGAAGAAGGCAGGTTTTGTGGCTGAATCTAGTGGCAAGAGTCCTTAGGTCTGAGTCTTTACCCTCTCTGTGACCTAGAAGTAATGTTACAGCTACATACTTCCATGTGCCCATCTTTTTGTTTAAAGTGATCAGGATGAGTTCTAAATTTACAGTGATGGTGTTTGGAAGAATTAATGGCTGAGGTGAAATGCCCAGGAGTTCCTGGAGGAGTGAAAGCGTAAAGAATTTGCAGGTTCTGTTCTCCAGTCAAAAGGCTCTTTTCTCCTCTAGTAATGTGACTCCAGTTTCAGAGGTCTCTTTTTTTAGGAGCAAAAGGTCCTAGATTACTTTCCCCTGAGATCATTTGCAGAGCTCTCTTCGAGTCCTGGTGGCTTTGACTGTACGGCATTGCAATGCGTGAGTGAGAAGACGCGGAGGCAGCTGGCATTCATTCCACAAATACGTGGGCACTGGACTTTGCCAGGGCCACGCCTGGGAATGTCTCAGCTCTTCCGCTGCAGGGATGCAGAAACACAGACTTTTTCTTCCTCAGAGCTGCTTAGTTCAACCTGGCAAACTCGCCTCATTTTCTTCTCAGAAAACAGTTTTGCACTTTAAAGGTCCTTATCCTTCAGAGGTGTCTGAGCCTTTGTGCAGACTCAGTCGGAGAATGCTCTGGAAAAGGTGGACTATTGGCCATGATGTGCGTGACAAAAAGTCAGCCACAAAGAGGGTTTTAATTTCAAAATGCCACATCACAAGCATTACGAAATGATATAAAAAGCTACAGCTGCTCTGCTAATAATTCTCTACATGCCTTAAAATGAAATACTTTATAAACTTGCCATCTTTCTTAGAAATCCTTCATCATGATCTCCTAGCAGCCTCAAGCTAGTTATGTTATCATAACAATAAATGAAGTGTCCATCTTGCTGTCTCATCCACACAGGTATCCTTTATGAACACTAGCAGCATCTCTGAAGTCAACTAAGTGACTTGCATGCATAAAAATGTTTGCAGCGAAATTTCAAGGGTCAGGCCCAGCTTTCATTTTGTTTGATTATGTTTCATAGACATATACATTCAGCCATTTCCCAGTCCTTATTTAGAAAGCATCCACCTCTCCAGTTACATGGGGAAGAGTGAAGAAAAGAGCAAACTACAACGTGCAGGCGCTTCAAAGGCAGGGAACAATGCTATCTGCAGAGAAACACACACACACAGCCTGCTGCCCATAAGGAGCTGGATGAAAAGACTAAAGCAGCACAGAGGGAAAAAATAACACAGAGAAGGCCAGCTGTGTCTTGAGGCACACTTTCAGTTGTCATGTCTACTGTAGTATAGAAGATACACCTTATTTTCATTAGTCATGCAGAGGATGAAGTGAAGCTGAGCTGCCAGACAGTGCCTTTAGATCCTGAGCGCACTCTCCAAACATAACATGTAACGAATGCATTAAACAGTTCTGCTTGAATGGTGCAGCCCTTCAAAGTGTGAGTACGCTATCGTTTCATTGCCTGCTCTGATGCAGCTCTAATGTCTGAGCCTGTGTCACCAGGGACCAGAAGGGACATTCGCTACCACCCACCCCTTCCAAACAGTAGGTAAGGATGACTGAGGACAAGTGTGCTAGAGCTCTAAGCTGCCCATCGGTTCATTGAAACTTTAGACCTTTAAGGAGGTGCAGAGTGAAAATACAAACTGCATTAATTCAGTAGTATACCACAAAAACACTTTGAATGTGAGCTGCATTGTCAGTAATCAATACTTAATGTTACAGTGAGTGCTTCTTGGTTTCAGAAATACTATCTTAAAGGTACAAAGCACTCAAAGGATTAAAAATAATCTTTGCAAGTCCTGCTAAGATAAACGGAGGATGTTTGCACTGGGTTGATCCTGTTCTATTACTCTCAGGCTGTTGCATACAAGACAGTGCTCTATTGTCTTATACTTCAAAAAACATCTTCTCCCCCACCAGAACAGGAATAATTCTCATTTGAAATTAGCAACCCCATCACCAGAAGTGAGTCAGCCCACAAATTCCTTTTTCATCAAATAGCAAGTTCCTGTATTTATCTCTGAAGTTCTCACACGTAGTCTGTCTGCTGGGGAATAAACAGTACAGCAGCACTAGAGAGCCAGTCGTTAGGCACATATGAACTGATCACATTAACGCATAATTAGCACATAATTTTCTGGAGATCCCATATGGCTCAAATCATATTGTTACTAACAGCAGCACATCATATCATCCAACAAGAGCAGGTCAAGCCCTGACCTTTTTCTAGCATACATGTTCTGATAATAATAGATATTATTTTTGGCTAGAAATAGATTTGGGGTGTAATTTATGACCCAGCTTATTCTTCTTGTTTCTTAAGAGTGAATGTTCTCTTTGATGATCTTGGTGGTGGTGTCTGCTATCTTGCTGCTGTGGCTGACAATAACATAACAAAATCGACTAGATCACCAGCTCAGCCTTACAACTGAGTAAGAGTTTGGCATCTTACCAGCTCAAATAGTGGTGCACTGGCTGCAGGGCCCAGGAAAAAAATGCAAATATTTCAGCTGTGCAGACGGCTATACAAATAGCAGAGCAGACGAGGCAGCCTCCTCTGGGGAGACAAAAGATATGTGTGATGACCTCCTTCGTTCAAGTTAAACAAGTAAAATCTTACCCCGGCTCATTGTCACAAGTTCCCCTCCTCTGTGAATGTGCACAAAGGGCGATGCATTCTATCTGCAACTTGGCAGCACGACAAGAGCCCGGAGAGGATGTTCTGCGGTCAGGTCTTGCTGTGCCCTGTCTGTGTGCCTGCTGTGTGTGGTCAAGGTGCCTGGGGCTGACAGGGTACACAGGGCAACAATGCCAATTCAAGCTGCCACGTTTTCTGCCATTCTGCAGAATGCTCCTCCACCAGCATCTTTGGTGTTGCCATTCCACGTGTTTGCTCTATCTCCCTGTGGTGCCCTGCTTTTCTTGCGCTCTCATTTTTTCTTGAGGGAGCGCAGAAGTTTGGCAGGAAAAGTGGAAGCTGCCTCCTCTCTGCTGAATGTTCAGCATCTTGGCCATTCTCCCTTTTCAGCACGGTAGGCTTGGAGGTTGGGGCGTGATAGAGGTTTCCTTGTCCATTTCCATCTATCAGATAGTCTGGCACAATGAGCAGCCTCAGCTGAGATATTTTGGGCTGACAGTGTCCCAACATGCCATGCATTGTGCAATTTACTTGGCTTTGCTTCTTACCACAGAAATTAACAAAATCCATAGCGTGCTTCTTGCCTGTCAGGAAGTTATACTCTGCATTGATCTCTCATTCAGAAGATGGCTATGTGACAGAGATGATTAATCCCAGCCACAGATAACACTTCCTGTCTTTAAATAGTTTCAGTAGATAAATAACTTCTATAACGAAACACTATCCCACACTGGGGTTTTGGTCTAAGCCAGGAACTTTCGAGTTCTAACTCTGGCTTTCAGACAAAATTGCTTTGTGGATAGAAGTAAGTAGAAGCCTGATTTTTTCACAGAGAAGGTACAACCTCAGCTTTTTTTCACACTCCTCAGGAGTTCCAGCTCTTCAGCACCTGCAAATGCAACTCTGTTTCTCTGGTCACTTCTTTTGCTATAAGCTAGCCATAGAGTTTTCCCTGCACATGTATTGAAAGGATAAATGTTGGAAAGATTTCTGGAGATGCAGGTCATGGCTTGACGCAGATTAGAGTCACGCACAGTGCTCAGAGTTTGCTCTAGGGAGCCTGCATTGTCATCATGGTCCCCACCAGTTCTTAGTCTTTATCTGGAAAATGTACCCAGCAGACCTCATTCTTGAATCTGGGCCACACATACATTCACTACTGCTCACAGGCAAGATCTGGTCCAAAGTCCATTAAAATCAGCAAGTGTCTTTCCTAATTTAAGTGGGTTGTAGTCAGAGCTTTGCAGGATGCAAGAACCCCAGCCTTCCCCACTTGTGGATAGCACAGTGGTGATCTAACACACAGCTGCCTTCTGAGAGCATGTTTACACAACTGGGGAACTCTTGGCCTCTAGAAGATGAAGGACTTTCTACCATGGGCACTGTCCAAATGGTATTTGAAAAATAACATTCAGACTCCTGCGATCTCTCTGCAGTACTTGCCATTTAAATCCTTTTTCAAACCACACCGAAATAGAGCATGCATTGTAGTGATTTTCTTCAATTTCCTTCCACCAGACAAACCAGGTAGAGGGGGCTGTGACCATCAGGTCTTGAGGCCAGGGGGAAATAAATGGAAACAGAAAATGTCGCGTGTAGGAACCTCATGCTTGGCAGGACATTTAAAAATAAGGAGTGGTGATGAGATAAATTCTTTGAAAGAGCTTGAATTTGTTCAAGGGACTTTTTCTTTTTGTAACATGCAAAATAAATGGGCTACATGCTGGAAGTTCATGCTAAAGATAGCTGTGCAGATGCAGGAGCATCACTGAGCCTCCAGAAACACTGTGACTGTAATTTTAGCCTTAAACTAGCTACAGAGGACAATCTCCACATCCCCATGGCTGCACTGCTGCTGCTGCTAGGCCCTGAACTAGCTACACAGCAATGCAGAGACTTGCCCATGATTTTGGTGGTACTCTCAATACCTTAACACAGACCAAAGTATCAAACAAAAACTGGGATTCTGCATCCGTAAAGGCTGGCAGCCATGAGTACAGCTGTGTATCATGCTCTGATTAACGTCTGAAGTCATAAGCCGTTCTTCCATAACGGTGAGAGAATGGACTCTAACATATGGTGGTGATTGGCAAAATAGTGCTGTGGCTACTAGCACTCTCTTTTAATGTACCATGCAACAAATAGAAAGATGAAGCCAGGTTCCATCCTGGCTGATGATCTTTCCTGGTACAAACGAAGGCACAAGGATCTCAAGGACTGGAGGGAAGTGTTCCTTGATCCTTTTTCAGAGCAACGTGGAAACTAAGACCCAGTACCTCTCCCTCTGTTCCCTCAAGAAGAGTCAGTCACTATAGTAATGGTTCACCAGAAAAGGGAATCGGCTCACCTGTTTGGCCTCCCAGGCCAAGCAGTGAGAATCGTAGAATCATAGAATTAAAGAATGGTTTAGGTTGGAAGGGACCTTAAAGATCATCTAGTTCCAACCCCCCTGCCATGGGCAAGGACACCTCCCACTAGACCTGCTTGCTCAAAGCCTCATCCAACCTGGCCTTGAACACCTCCAGGGATGGGGCCTCCACAGCTTCCCTGTGCAACCTGTTCCAGTGCCTTGCTACCCTCACAGTGAAAAATTTCTTCCTGATACATAATCTAAATCTACCCTCTTCCAGTTTGAAGCCATTACCCCTCATCCTATCACTACCAGGCCTTTGTAAAAAGTCCCTCTCCAGCTTTCTTGTAGGCCCCCTTCACATACTGGAAGGCTGCTATAAGGTCTTCCTGGAGTCTTCTCTTCTCCAGGCTGAACAACCCGAACTCTCTCAGCCTATCTTCATAGGAAAGCTGCTCCAGCCCTCCTATCATCTTTGTGACACTTCTCTGGACCCGCTCCAACAGGTCCATGTCCTTCTTGTGCTGAGGACTTCAAAGCTGGATGCATTACTCAAGGTGGGGTCTCACCAGAACGGAGTAGAGGGGCAGAATCACATCCCTTGACCTGCTGGCCACGCTTCTTTTGATGCAGCCCAGGATACAGTTGGCCTTCTGGGCTGCAAGCATGCATTGCTGGCTCACGTTGAGCTTCTCATCAAGCAACAACCCCAAGTCCTTCTCAGGGCTGCTCTCAATCCATTCTCCACCCAGCCTGTATTTGTGCTTGGAATTGCCCTGACACACATGCAGGACCTTGCACTTGGCCTTGTTGAACTTCATGAGGTTCACATGGGCACACCTCTCAAGCCTGTCCAGGTCCCTCTGGATGTCATCCAGAAGCAAATAAAGTTTCTATTTCATTGATTAGAAGCAGGTAAACTCTTTTACTTGTGTTTACTTTTGTCTACGTATTTACTGGGAAAGGATGTGGGCAGTGTGATTGACTATGCCAATTCAGCACTGCCTGTGTGAGGTGCTTTCCCCAAAACCCTCAGCCTTCCCCAGCTTGGAAGTCCAGACAATGGGTCAGCAGAGCACTGAGGCTCCAGGCACCCAGCTCGTCACAAAGGGCAATGGTACCTCTGCCCAGGATGGAAGCCGCGCAGCTACTTTTTCTGCTATAATTTAAAACTAAATAGACCAAATAGCAAAATCCTTATTTTAACAATAATTGTATTTAAACACAGTTTTGCTTGTTAAAATGCTGACTACTGAGGCTTATATCCATGAAGAACATTGTTGTCAGAAGGATTGCCAAGAAGAGTTCTCAAAACAAGTTTCTCTGCTAGAAACCTAGGCTACAGCTAAGCTATCTCAGTATATGGGTAGTATTTTCAGAGGTGGGGGGAAGTCAGCATAAGAATCATTTATCTTAGTTAACTGTAACCTCCCATTAGATCAGACATCCTACTTCAAAAGAGGCTTTAGATACTCTGGCTTAATATTTTAACTCAGAGATGAAATTTAAGCTCCAAATGTCATATTTAAACTCCTAAATATAAGTGGCCTGATTTTCCAGGGTGTTAAGCATATGCAATGCCTGTTGATTTCAATGAGAAATGTGGGTGCCTGACAACCATTTTGGAAAACCAGGCCATTTTATTTAGTCATTGACACACAGATTCCTAACTGTAGGCAGCCAGCTTTGAGACCTTTTCTAGCTTTGTGTAGTTCTGCTTCAGCTTTACCAGAAAATCACTTCCATTAAGAAGTACCCTTGGCCTACTCCATTCCAGTCCTATTTTGCATGCTGTTGTAAGTATTCATTTAAGGCTGATTTTGCAGAAGCAAACAACAAAGCCACATCAATTTAAAATATTATTTTTTATGCAGAATAAATCACTTCATAAACATTTTAAAAAATGTTCCTTAGAGTGAGAGTGATCTCATTTTTATACAGCAATTGCTACTTAGACAGAAGGGAATTTGTGCTGCAGAACTGTTCTCTTTAGTACAGATGACACATTTCAGTGGGAAAGGCAAAGTTAAATACATAGCAAAGTTAAATACACACACTGGGTTCCAGCCATATTTGGACTGTATCACAAAATAAATAACACTAGAAAATTAAAAATGAGCACTGCTTCTCAACTCTAATCTAGATTTATTGTGCTCATCCTACGTGATACTTGATCAGAAAGGAATAGGAATGCATGTAGCAGGAGACAACATGCCAGGTCTATGCTAGATTGAATTTGCCAACTGTTCAAAAACATCATCCTACTGGAGGGACAACTAATACAAAGGAAAACAAATATGCTTTAACCCATACAGCTAACACTAGTTCAGTATTAGTTACAGTGACCAAAATACTTTCCTCTTAGGACACCCTCATACATGTCAGAGTTATAAATACCGCCAAAATTTCCTTTCTTGGATTGATGCTCATGTAATGGCACAGGCTTTTAGTGGTCTTAGCCTTAATCTTAGAGTTTCAGAGACAACTAGCAGCATGTGCTGCTTGCATGCATCTCCTTACCATCTGTGGATTCTTTACGTTCAAAGGAGGCAACAAATACATCAACACTTAGGGAGCCATTTGGATCTAGAAATCTTAAAGCGGGAAGCATTTATGGAAGGCTGCAAATAGTCTGAACCTTCACACTGGAGTGGATGATGCAGACTAAGCTGTCTCAACACGGGCTCAACAGAAACAGAAAAGAAATTAGACATACCTTTCAGAGAGGAAGGGTAAGATGGTGAGGGGGCAGGTGGGGTTAGGGAACATTTTGGAGGCCTAAGGATGTAGCAGAGGCAGAATTTGTCTCTGAATTCTTTTCAAAGAAGGAGGATATTCCTTTCCGAGGGATAGGTCTGAGCTTCAATACATCTTACGTATGCTGTCCTGCACACAACGTTCTGACCAGCAGCAATTCAGGCTCTGGTTACAGTCTCTTCCGGAAGAAGTATGCCCCAGGGTTCCTGCGAGTCCACTGTGACATGCTGAAAGGTCGATCTGTGCAGGGGCACTCAGAAGAGCATGGAGTAGGTAACAACAGCCCTGCTATAAGCTGCTTAACACGAGGCACTACCAAGTTAGTCACTGAAAGGGAAATCTGGAACCATAGTGATGTGGTCTTGGCATGCTGAGGATCTGGTTGCAATTTGACACTTGTGTTTAGTGGCAGGATTTCTATTTAGCTAGCTAAAATTGTTTACAATGGTGTAAGAATAGCTCAGAAAAGACCATACTCCCATTTTTCTGACTTTCCAGACACAACCATAACATTTTAAACACAGGTGTTGGGCTCAGTCTCATGCCTTTGACAGTGTACACAACAAACCCATGACACAGTCATAGTTGGATCCTAAGTAAACGCATACAATAAACATACCCATGCAAACAAAAGACAAAGAACATATGGGGTGCTGCTGGGGCTGATTTCTGCCTGGTTGTAAAACAAAAACCAAAGTGAGCACGACTCATAAACTATTTAAAGAAGGCACAGCTGTAATCATCACCACTCCCCCAGCCTGGCCCAGCTGCACAGACTCTACCCACCACCGTTTTTCGGCTGTGGCAGAGGACAGCTTCTCAGGAAGCAGTCACTGCATTAAGAGCCTTGTCACCTCCTGCTGCAGCCACAAGGGACCTGGCACTCCCCACCAAGCCACTGCTCCCCAGTCCTTGCAGAGCAGGATCCCTGCCTGCTGCTGCAGACGTGCAGCCCAGCTTAGAGAGCCGTGACCCACCGCACAACCTGCCCTGGGGGCAGACCTGCAGCTGCAGCCCGGGCCCCTTTTCTGGTGAGACTGGAGCACAGCTGGTCACCTTGAATGTTCTCCAACGCTTTTGTAAATCAGCAGGGGTAAGTCCCTGGAAAGACCAGCCTTCTTTTGTATCCTTTATTGTTTGTATTGTAACAGAGTACAGGCTCCTGTGCAAAAATTTTGTTCTGGTGGAAGAAGATGGATGGGGCTATTTGTCTGTAACTGCTGAAGCGGCACTGTGGGAACTGTTGCTCTGGCCAGGCAGCTCAGTAGCTGGGTGTCTCCAGTCTGGACACTTTAACCAGACCCAATGTCCACTGTGTCCAACGGCATCGGCCATACTGCTTGCACACTGGCCATTAGTGCAGCAGATCTGTCACACAGCTGATGCAGCCTGGATACGTGGGATTTGCTGCCTGCTGCATGAGTCAGTATTGCCACCCCAGGCAGCAGTATGGGTGTGGAAACCCCAGTCCTGTCTCTGCTCTCAGTGCTCTTTTATGCCAGATATTCACACATATGTAACAGGGGATCCACATCTACTAAAGAGCTGACGGTCAGTTTTGACACATTCTTCCACAAAAAGTGGAAGAATATGTGGTGAAGGAAATGGGAAAGGAAGGACAAGAATAGCAAAGATAAAAACAGGCAGTTGCACACATTGATTTTGTGCACCGTAAGCATTGCCAGATTGCTATTTTGAGACATTTGTATTCTTACTGGTTGCTGTGGTGGCGTTGTCAACTTTACAGATGTCAAAATGAAGCGCATATGGAAGAGGTTTGTAAGAGACCATGCAGTGGCTTCATGTATTTGTCCAGGGAGTTTACTTTAGGACACAAAGGAGAAGACAGCTTGTACTTATGAAAGAAGAGGACAACCAGTCAGTAGAAGAAGAGGAAATGGTTAGACTTTGAGTTTTACAAGGATTTGAAACTTATGTGAAGAGTATCTACTGGGCAAATTGGTTAATATGAAGGGACCTCTGGGAGGATCTGAAGGAAGTAGCAAGACTACAGAATAATCTAGCATATGTACAGCTCTAGAAAGTAAAGTGCTATTAAGGTGACTTCCAAATTACAGTCTGAAAGAACTCACTGAGGTTGCTAAACGTGAACTGGCTACACTAGCTAAATGCATAGGCATACGGTTGCTGGGAGACAATGGGCTCTGTCCTTTGAAGCTATTTTCACGCTGTGATATCCAGTTTGCTACTGGTTGGTATACACAACAGATGTTGCAAGTTTTTGGTATCTATTTTAGGCCTAGTTGTCAGGTAAATAATCAGGAAAATTGTGGGTTTTAAATCTAATAACTTTTTAAAGTAAATTTATCATTTTTTCTGGATGAAAATCCGTCAGTTTAGTGTAGGCTTATGAGCTTTCTAGTCACATTTATAAAAAGGCATTTAATAAGAAGGCAGCATCCAGTTAGGTAGAAAAACTACCTGCCACAATATGATGATGAGCCACAAGAAACCATGAGGTCCTCTCTTCCTCTACATGTACGTATCAATACAGTACAAGTGAAAAATGAGTTTTAAGATTCTAACAGAAGACATAGTACCTTTCACCTAGACAGTATAATTTTGCGGGATTTCCCTCATAAGCAGTACCAACGTGTGAAACTTTATGCCTGTCAATTCCTTCCTCAGAAAGCTTGTCCACGCAGACTCAGAAGTAATCCTCTAATAAGCAATATAACTGTGGCAGAGTAAGATGGAGGGGGGTTTTATTTCCAGCTTTCTTAACACCATATGTTCACTTAATCCCACTCCTCACTTAGTTAGAGGTAATCCCTGAGTACTTCAGTACAAATTACATGCAAACATATATTGTTTGTATGGGTGTACCTGTATATAATACTGCACGTGTCTCAGACTAGGAGTGGAATCATACTGATAGCTAAGGCAGTTGAATTTTCCTAAACAGATGCTCCTAAGTCATCTACCTCAAAAGTACACATTAAGATTCAAGAAGGAAATTCTGAACAAAGTACTAATGAGGATTGCTTGGATTTTTACCCGTCAAATCTTGAGTAAAAATCTTCAAAGTTATTCAATTTTTCCTAGCTCATCACTAAAATTATTCAAAAAATCATGACATCTCTCTTTGATTAAGTCCAGAAACATCACACAGACCACATTAAACATGTTGAAATGTTTATTTTCCACTTTTCACTTCAGAATGAAGGTTTTAAAATAAATTGTAAAAGTTTCAAAATATAATGAGAAAAAAGCTGAAATTTGCTGTTCAAAAACCTACTGTCCATTCATCTACAGCTGTTCTAAAATGAATCTGAAACTTCGCATGACTATTTTCAGTTGCTCGCTAGTTAAAGAACAACTGCACCAGTTTAAACTACTTCAAAAAATGTGACAAGTGCAGCCCATGTCACTTAAGTGGTCAAGAAAGAAATTCCAGTAAATCCTAATGTATGATTTACAAGGCATATGTCAAATATTTCACATATGCACAAAAATGACAGGAAAAAAATAATTGTGCTCTGTAAACATTTTGTACAGTTAAATAACGCAGAACTTCTGGAGAAAGCTATATTTTCTACCCAGTCTTGCAACTGGATTGCTGCCAGCTGGCTCCTGAAAGAAAAAAAAAAAGTCCACTTGAGCAAGTCACTATCCAGAATGAGATCTGGAACAAGACATGGTTGAAGATAGCTGGGAAAGAACAGTTAATAGTAACTAGAAAAACAAAGAGCAGTGCCAGCACTGAGTGTGCCAGAGATGTGTATATCTCTCCCAGCAGCTCCAGCAACTGTACTACATTGCTGCAGTACATATGCACAAAGCTTACCCCTGCAATTATGGCCAGTGCACAAATGAGTTTGACTGAATTTAAAATATTTCACTCTATATAGAAAGGAAGCTAACTGTAGTATATTGGATTTTCACAGTGCAGCAGAAGCTCCAAAATCCAATTCTATCTCAGACAGCAATGTGACTGATAACTCTATTTTATTGCACATTCATAAAATCACTTATACTTTAATAATTCTTAAATCAGATTTAGCAGCTATTTATTCTGTAATGAGGATTAACTACATATAAGGTGTTTGGTCTTGAAGGAAAAACACTTCCGACATTTACATTAAAACATTGCTCTTTTTCTAACTCAGTAAGCAAAAGACGTCACTTCTGAAGTGAGATGAAATAGAACCTTTTCAGCATAATTGAGAAATGTTGTCATGGAGGAAGTGAAAACAGAAACTTAAAAGTAATCTGAAAGGTAAATGACTATTTGTTGCTTTTTTTATGCCTTACTCTGTAATGGTAACATGGATAACACGAACTCCCAAGTCCTTCTGAGAAGTGCTTTCCAGCCTGACCCAGAGAAATGCCTAATCCAGACCCCTGGATTATCCTGGGACTCTTCCAGTTTGATGTCAAGCAGAGCCATTATGCCTAAAGAGCCAGTAAGGCCACATCAAAAAGGTCATTGCAAGAAGAGAAGAACTTTCCGTCAGAACTACAAGACAAATTTGATCTACCAAGTAGAAGTAGCAAGCAGAAACAAACCCAATTTCTTTCCCCAGCCCACTCTGCCACTCACCTCCCTTAGTATTTTAAACATATTGTGGACTTGTTCTCATGACTGCAAAACTTGTGGTACACTTCTGTCATTTCACTGTGATGTTAACGACCAAACCTCTGCCATTACACCATGGCAAATGGTTTTAATGCTTTTGAAGTTATGTGTGATGTTTGCTCCTATGCTGAAAATTCTAGTGTTTTTTGAATGAATGTGTGGAAAAGAATCAGTATATGTATTTTAAGTGAATTATGTGCCAGAACCTCATAATTCTTATAAATGAGTAACCTCATAATTTTCAGAGGCATCACTCAGAGAAAGCAAAGACACTCCGGGCTGTATTTACTTGCAGAGTTGTACGCAAAGTTGTTGCCATAGCTTCGGCCTCTTTTTGTAGACTGGCCATTCTTACCATGTAGGAACTTCTTCAAAAAATGACCATGACAGAGTCAATGTCCTCTACATTAGCATTTGTTTACATCATCCTCCTTGCTATTGTTGGCGCCTCATTCCAGTTCATGTCACCCTTTTTTGTTATGCTAATGGATATTTTCCAATTCATCTTCACCACTGAGATTTTTTTCTCTTGGTTTTAAAGGTACTGTCAGATAGAAAAGTATTAGCTCCTCCCGTCTCCAAGAAGATGATGAAAAGCCTTGTTTTATGAATGGCCGGTACAACTTCTGTGATTGGGACCCACAGCTACATTATTTTCCCTTGTAATCATATTAAGTCAGATGAAGGAAAAAGAAAGGCAGCTAGAGAGTATTAATAGATCTTGAGGGCGTGATAGATCTTAAGGCCTGTAACTGTGTTGCAGAAAGCCACCTACTTCTCTGCCTCTCAGGAAGAATCTCTAGAAACGTAAGTATTTCACGTTATTTTGTTCCTCAAGATATAAAAATACATACATTCTAATTGCACTTTAGAGAAGGAAAATTAATAAAGACAATTGTGCCATTCCCCATTAGTGGAAACGTCCCACAGTTAATCTGCCTCAGGCACTTTCAATATCACTGAATCCCTTGGGTGGGATTTTCCAAAGTGCCAGCATTAGCTCAGCCTTGCTCCCATTAAAATCAATCACTGACTTCAGCCTGGGAGGAGAGTTCAGAGAGTCCCTGTGGTGCCCTGTATATTGGAAGATCCTAATCTTTGTGTGTGCTGTTGCTTCCCTATATTTATGTGCATGGCTGCCCAGGCGCTGATACATTCATGAGGGCCAGGATTTTCCTCAGAGGACCTAAAAAGGAACCACAAAGCCAGCTGTGCGGAATAAAGAGTAATGGAGAGTAATATAAATCATGGAGGAAAGGAGAACTTTGCTTAAGATGAAACTTCATCAAGTATCTAGTGAAGTCAGTTAATTGCAGCCTCTATGCCCCAATTCAGAGAGCAAAACCTTCCAGAAAACGTTTTCAATACTACTTCACACATTATATTTTCTATCTATGGAATCCAATTGCCGTAGGCAGTCATCAAGGCAAAGAGTTTAGTAGAATTAAAAAAGGGATTTAGGAAGCTTTGCGAGCAAAGACAACATTTGCAGCTGCATGTGCTAGATTGCAACAATGCAGGGGACAAACAAGCTTCCTGCTTCAGCAGCATAAGCTGATTGCTTTGAGGGTCAAAAAGAAATGTTTTCTTGCCATGTGTTAGCCCTGCTGATGTATTGAGATGCGTGATGGTATGGTTTGAGTTTTCACTAAAAGGAGCAATAATGATAATGAATGCTATAGGTAGATCATTTGCTAGTCTGTATTATGGTAATGCTGGCACTTCCATAGAAAGAGTATTAGCCAATGAGTCTGTGATGAAGGGCAATCTCTCAAGCAAGAGACTGGTTTGGCACTGATGAGAGCAGAATTCAGACCCTGGCCATGAACAAGACTTCTCTTCTGACTGTAGGGAAGTAGCTTACTCTCTCTGTGCTTTAAATCATCACCTGAGAAATGGGAAGACAGTACTTATCTAGTTCTCAAGGGTGGAATGAGGGGAAAGTGCATAAAGAAGATACTGGTCATATTTTCATCCAGAGCCATTTTGTGCTTTGGATTCAGAGTTGTCATCCCCCTGTAAATCAGGAGTAGTTTAGCTGGAATTAGTCGAGATTTTCCTGATTTACAGTGATGAAATGAGTTCAGAAAATGGTGTTTTCATTCCGCTGTTTGTGGTGCTCTTCTGTTTGAACTTGTTCCCACATGCAAATAGCAGCAGCCTTTCCTAAGAAGAACAGTAGCCCTGAGAAAGCATAGCAGCTGTACCCTAGAACATGAGCGATTTCTGTATATCATGCCCGCTGGCTTGAAACCCCAGAAGCTCCTGTCCAAGTCTGCATTCCTATTATGGGCTACTGTTGTCATTACACCTGTTGCTTCAAGGTCAGAGCCTCGTCAAGATGCTCTTGTTTACTCTGAACAGTAGATAAGATCTCAGAAAAGACATTTTTAACGTATAGGCTGCATGAGCTGAATTATTTATGCTAATGGCTATGGGTGCTATACCTGTTGATAAGAAATACTGTAATACTTCGTCATAACTCCCATTTGGAAATGCCATTATAGCTAGCTGAGCAGCAATAGATACAGTATAGGTTGAACAAGCTATTGATGCACAGGAAAGGCTTTTTAATGATTCTGTACCTTGAACACTTTAGTTGGCAAAAATTTGATAACGAAGCAGGTGGAAACAGTCAGACTGCTCTTCTTGTTAGAGTTGGCGGGGGTCACAGGCGCTCAAAGTTCCATGATGGGATATCTGCATGTATGTATAGATGTACCTATGTATGCACATATATATATATATAGTTTTGATTAAGTCTGGATCAGACCCAGCTGGTCTTCACCAAGATGTGAAATTTCTACTTCACAAGTCATTGAGCTTTCTTAGGTCCAACAAAGCAATCAAGATGGGAGTTGCTGGGTTTTTTAATTTTGAACTCTCGTATTTCCAGCCTTTGCCTGGTGTGTCCTTCAAGGAAATTCCCCCAACTATCTAATGACCCAAAAGCCTATGCAACCTTTGTTTATTTATGTTTTCTTATTCAGAATTATTTAAATACAGAGAATAAAACCTTTGAAGGATTCAAAGTTAAGCTCAGCTGCCAACATTGCTTAGCTGTACTTAAAATTGAGATTGATAGACAACATTTAGGGAAAGGAAGGGTCAATAGCCATGGAATTATTGCCCTGATTAAAAACAATGATCCATTTTATCCTTTCTTAGTTGGAAGCAGATAAACATTTAAACTGACTTTTTAACCTACTCAAAAGGCTTAACTATTTTTATTATTTCTTTAGCTGTTAATTTTATTGGCAGATGTATGACTAAATCCCCGGTACTACTTTGAAAACCTTACCCAACATCTACTGCAGGTATGGACTATTTCCCCAGCCTGGGGGATGATTTTATATTGGTAACTGATGTATGTAATTGGATAGTGGTTCTGTAAGATGCACACAGATCCAATCTGGTCCTCAAGCTTAAAATGGTCTGGCTCTGATCTCTACCCTGGATTAAATTAACTGTGTTGTCTGTTGTCTGCTTAGGCTCAGGGCAATTTAGCAAGTTTGAAATAAAGGAATAACATTTCCACATGCCAAAAGCAGAGTTTGCATTATTGAGCTGCAGCCTCTTTTTCCTTTTGATACAATTTCATAGTTAGGCACATGAAGCTTTGCACGCTTCATGGCCGTGCAGTTTCTGAGCTGGTATGGTGTTGAACGTGACTTGGCAGTGCTTCTGTGCTGGGTTAGATGTAGCTGGAACTGCCACGGAGCTACAGAATGAATCTGGGCATGGCACACCCAGGTTGCTCCTTGTACCCATGCACTCATGGTGCTTAGTCTGTGAGTCTGCTTCTGGGGGAGGTGTTGTCATTATAATCCCTTCAGGGTCACGGAGTATCACTAAGAAAGCATGGTGGGATTAATACAACCTGGAGACACGGTCTAAACCTGCTGATAACAGATTCACAGTCACTGCTAGCTCACTCTCACTGCTGATACTGAGCAAATGGAGAATGGCACTGCAAATTGAAGTACTTATCACTTTTATTAAATGTGAACCCAGACATTTATTAATCATGGAACATTTCCACAAACTATGAAGCAGTGTGGCAGTAGTGGTCTATTATTTTGAATGGTTGGATTAAAATTATTTTATTTGCAACCCCAGAAGGTTACTGTAGTCTCTTGGCAGTGAACACATGTATTTTTATTCAACATTGGTAATTTATAAAAAAAATTCAGAGTTGCAGCTGAAAGAGTCTGATATTTCTACATCTGTAACTTTAATCTCAGCTTGTCAGCTTGTTAATTGTCAACATTTTATTATGTTGTCCAAAATTTGGAAGTGATTACATGCTAAGGCTAATTTACACAGCAAATATATTTTGGTATATACATTAGAATTATATATGTGAAGTTTATCTTTCAAATGCCTTAATTGTATGTACACATGAAAATCATTTTTTCCATGTACAAGCTTGTCTTTTAAAGGCTGCCTCTTCATGTTACTTTTGACCTAGCTTGTAACCTCGACGGTAAATTAAGTGTTTACAGAACTAAAACAACTAGAATGATTTTGCATAATTGTTCTCATTTATGGAAAATAACATGCTTTAGCTGACTGAAGTTTTCTGCTTGTCAAATACTGACAGATATAAACCTGATGTAAAACATGCCTATGTTCTGGCATGGTATGACAGCAGTTCTAGCACAGGGTAGAAGTACCTTCCCAGCCGAAGGCAGCATGAATGTCATCTTTTCTGCGCTATAGCTCGGAGCCCCAGCACGCTGCCATCTTCCCCAGCAGCCCACTCAGTAAACTATATTTAAGCCAATCTCCTCGCCCGTAGCATTATTTGCAGTAACACCCAGCGTTTTATCCCATTTTGTAAGTAACTTAAAAAAGGGTGATCTCGGCCCTGAAGTTGCGCTAGGAGGAGAAACGGGGGAAGAGCGTGGCCGAGGCGGCGCAGTCCGAGGCTGGCCCAGGGCAGTCGCTGCCGGCCCCGCGGGACACACGACCGAGGGTTTCCGTGGCACTTCCAAGATTTGGTAATTTGCTGCCTACAGAAACCCCCGGTGATGGGCGCGGGACAACTAACGTCCCCAGCCCCTGGAGCTGCGTACGGAACCGCACCGTACGTTCCATGCCGCAAGCTGCCCGGCGCGCGGCCAGCGCCCGGCGAAAGCGCGCTTGCCGCCGCCAGGTCCGGGCGGACCTGCTCCGCCAGGCTCGGCAGCGCGACCGCCTGGGCGAAAGCCAGCGGCCCCGAGGCGGGGGCGGCAGCTCTCCTCAGGGCACCCCGGCATGGCGCCCAGCCGCCCCCCGCGCGCCAACCGCCCAACCGCCGCTCGCGCGCCCAACCGCCCAACGGCTGCCCTCGCGCTGCGGGGCTCTCGCCGCCCCCCGGGCGCTGGCGGTGGGCCCGGTGGGGCGGGGCGAGGTGCGGCCTTGCGCGCCGGAAGTGAGCGGCGAGGGGAGCCCGGAGGGGCGGCGGGCGCTGGGTTGGTAGCGGCGTGGAGGGAGCGGTATCTGCGCTGCCTGCGCTGCCGGGCAGGGGCGTGCTCCGGCGGCCGGGCGGAGACGTGTTCCGCGCCCGGCGGAAATAAGAAACGGGAAAGGAAGGGAGCGGCAGCGGGAATCGGTATCGGCAGCCACCATTAGCGGCGGCGGGAGCAGCAGGAGGAGGAGCAGTAGCAGCAGCCGCGGGGGTCTGCAGGCGGAGCGGAGCCGGGCTGCCGCCGCCGGCAGCGAGCGGGAGTGTGCCCGCCGCCTCGCCCCTCTGTTTTGTGGGGACTCGCCGCCAGCCCGCCGGGGGCTTCCCCGGAGCCGGGGCGAGGTGAGTGGTGGAGCCGCCGCCTTGTCGGTTTTTTTGATGGGGGGCGACGGTAGGAGAGCCGGCGGGCGTCTGCCGGGCCGTGGCGGGCGGGGGACGGGCAGGCGGAGAGCGGCGTTTCCTGCCGCTTCCCC